>PVIY010043909.1:0-20040 GCA_004026745.1 Myrmecophaga tridactyla
GAGATGGGAGACAGATGCTGACAGAGAGAGCAAGAGAGAGGACCAGGGCACAGCCGTGGAGCCAGGGGCTGCTGCTCCTGCTTCTCAGGCCTTTGCCGAGGAACTCACGGGCATGAATGCCTGCTAGGGCCCTGAGAGGTCACTGCCATCAGCCCATTCTCCAGAGGAGGAGATCGAGGCTCAGAGACATGAAGCTGCCGTCCCAGGTCACCCAGAGAGGGAGGGAAGGAGGCTTCCCACTAATGATAGAGCTGGAGGAGAAATGGAGGCGGCAGATTCAGAGAGAGAAGGGGACAGAAGCCCAGACACAGACAGCCCGACTCCTGGTCCCCACTCCTGAGTGAGCCCGAGCAAGTCTCTGCTCCCCCCCGGCCTCAGTTTCCTCATCGGGTGAATGGGGCATATGGGAGATCCCCTTGGGAGGGGGCCACCGGGCTGGAGGGTGAGGCAGGGGCCAGACTCACCTGCCAGGCAGCCAGGCAGCAGCTGCAGAGCAGGTGCCCACACGGCTCGATCTTCACATCCTTGTTGTTGTCGGCACAAATCTTACAGACCTCGAAGGTGGAATCCATGGCCCAGTAGAGCTGCAGCTGCTCCTGGATGGGGAGGAGGAGGAGATTCGGGGTGCCACGCGTGGGGGCACAACTCAGCTACAGGAGCAGGATCCCACGCTTGTGCTCCAGCCCAGACCCTTCTCCCAAAGGTCCAGTCGTCTGCTGTCTCCTCTTCCTTCCTTGTCATGAGGTTTGTTCTCTAGGGTTGCCTACCCTTAGGGATTGTCAGATTTAGCCAATAAAAACACAGGGTGTCCAGTAAAATTTTAATTTCACGTAAAGAATGGGCAAAATATTTTTTAAGTATAAGTATATCCTAAATGTGAAGGGCTATCCTTATACTAAAAAGTATTTATTGTTTCTCACTCACCCACGGGGTGTCAGTGAGGATTAAGATAGGTCACGTGCTGGCACAGGTGCTGTCACTGGGGAATACTCAAGTGCATTAGCCAACGAGCATTTTTTTTTTTGCCAATGAGCATTCTTTCCTCCATCAATCCCCATGATAAACCCTGGGAAGGAGGCAGGAGGAGCTGTATTTCCAGAGGTGGAACTGAGGCTCAGAGAGGTGAAGTGATTTACTCAAGGTCACACAGCCACTAAAGCCAGCACTCCACCTCTGTGATTCCAGGGCCTCATGCCATGGGAGAGAATCCCCGAGCTGGGGTGAAGTGGGGCAGGGGGCACTGTGAGCAGGGGCCACAGGCAGGGGCCTGGGTCTCACCTCAGACACGTGGATGTGCTGATACAGCTCTAGCTGGCAGAGCTCAGTCATGTCTGGGTTGTGGTTCTTCCCATCGGGGTAGAGATAGCTGAAGGGAAGGAAGGAGGTGGTCCGAGAGGCCCTCGAGCTCCCCTGAGCCCAGACAGACCCACAAGGACCCCGGGGCCTCTTGACTTCCTCAGATGAGGTTTTGCCCCCAAATCATTGCTGGCCTGAGAATATTTTTCTTCCTCCCTCCTCAGATTGAGACTCTTCAGGCTACGTCCCCTCAACCCCCCAGGGTAGGACTACATCCCCCCCGACCCCCAGGCAGGGCTGCATCCCCCCAGAGCCCCAGGCAGGGCTGAGTCCCCCACCCAGGCCCCCAGGGCAAGGCCATGTCCCCCCAGACACCCAGGCAGGGCTGCGTCCCCCACCCAGGCCCCTAGGGCAGCTCAGACCAGGGCCGCCCTGGGGTTCTGAGTGACTCCACTTAAGTGACTCAAGCTCTGGAAACAAGGATTAGATGGAACCAGAACCAGAAAACGGATGAAAATCCCAGCGGGCCGTCCCCGAACCTCTCCCTTTGTGGATTCTCCAGGCCTAACCGCACCTCAGAGTCAGATGCTGGCATGACCAGATCCCAGAATCTTACATATCGGGGCTGGAAGGACCCCCCAGAGGCTCCACCTCAGGAGGGTGGACGGAGGCTCCGGGCAGGCGAGGTGTTTGGCCAAGGCCCCACAGCAAGGCCGGGTGAGCCAGGGCCTAGGCCAGCTGGGGCTCTGGACTCGCTGGGTCTCCAGGGGTCGGACAGCAGCCTCACATCAGCAGTGGGGTCACAAGTGCCCACAGCGAGGCCGGTGGCGTCCCCACCCCCAGGGCCGTTGAGGGAGAGTGGTGCAGGAACCCTGGCCCCAATTCCCAGGCGTCTTTTCCACAGACACACCGTGGGGCGTACACCTCTGCCTCAGTTTCCCCTTCTGTAACACGGACATAACCATGCCGAGGCCAAAGGCTGGCGACAAGGATTAAACAAGATACTGGTCCTACGTAAAGCAAGCATGCACCACCATCCCCAGACGTGAACGCCTGATAAAAGGGAACTGCTGTGACCAGCTTTAGTCCCAGAAAGCTGCTTGCTGTGTGGCAGGAAAAATCTCCCAATCTCTCAGCCTCATGTAGGGACTTCCTGACTGCCAAATGGCAGGTACAGGTATATGAGGGGATGAGACCAGAATGGAGGTGTTCACGCTGATTTAAACTCCAGAATCCTCTCCTCTAGTGGAATTTGACCTGGAACTCAGGTCTAAGAGCCCATGCTAGGCTGCCTAGCTACAAATCCCAGCTCATCAGTAGCTGTGTGACCTGGGGCTAGTGACTCTGCTTCTCTGTGCTCCAGTTTCTTCATCTGTCAGATGGGGATATAATTGTATACATGTGTTATACACACATATAAATACATACATATATATGCATTTATACATATATGTATAATACATACATATATGTATTTGCATGCGTGTGTATACACACACACACACACACACATATATAACTTATATTAAACGTCCACAAGATCTGGAGCCTCACTTACTTATTTTGCCTCAGCTTCTGTCCAAGGGAACTTCTGAGGGGCACTGGAGCAGCCAAGGTTACAGCTACCAGCCTAGCTTTCCCCAGTTCCCTTCCCGTCCTTACAGTCTGTATTTAGATATGAATATGGAAATCTATAATCCAAAGTTCTCGAGCCCACTTCCTAGGAATGATGCCAGTAAAATTGTACTCAACTCACCCTACTTCTCAGAGCTTCTCCTAGCTCACAGGGCAGCTTTGCTAGCTTTGAACTAGATAAAGTCCCTTCCTCAAGACTCTCGACTGCCACCTGCAGGAATATTATCACAGCACTGCAAATGTACATGTTTGCTCTGTGAGTGGTGTGTACCCTCTGATATAATGATCTTGTGCAGTGCTCAACAGGCACAACCTTTTGTTGACCCATACCCCCTCCCCCTACCAGGATGGGGACTCACAAGCCTTCTTTCTGTCCCTCCAGGAGCATCTGGTAGAGGGGCTTGTCTGGAAGAATGGTCTGCAGGATTGTGCCGTCTGTGTTTACAAACCCCATGGCCCATTGCCCCAGGTGAGTGCAGCTGGGACGAAAGATGTAGCTGGAAGGAGAGGTAGATGGGCAGGGTGAGGGGGGTGGCAACTGCTGTTCCTTTGGGAGCCACCCCCACTCCCACCTTGTTGGGGAATCAGGTGTCTTAAGTCCTTGTCCCTTTATGGGCCCAAGTCTCCACTCTTTAGGCAGTGCGCTACTAGATTCCTCCTGTCCATCACTGTAGAGGATATCTGTTGGTGTTGCCTGCCTGGCACATCTTCTTCCAATAACAATGCCCCAGTTTTCATTTGGGGACCTGACCCTCCTACACTGGGGTTTAAACAATGATAACTTTGGCTTGGCCAGCCCTCACATTTCAGGACCCCTGACCGCAGTGGTGGCAGTAAGGCCTGGGACTTTTGCTGACAGCATCAGGGGCAAGGTACCCCATTCCTACAGAGGTTGCTAAGCTGGTAAAGTGTACAGTGGGGGCTTCTAGAAGCCATTTTGCCACCTTGAGGAGAGACCCTGTCCGAGAATGAAGCCAACATAGAGGAAAGGAGTGACGGGGGATGAACAGGAACTGACTCCTATAATAGCATTTGAGCACCTTGATCCGGTTGTGCCTGAACTCCATACCCTAGTCCTTTGATTATGGACATTAATTCATTCCTTTTGATTTTTTTTTCTTAAAACAGCTTGAAGCCTACCTGGAAGAGTACCAATATACCCGCCTTCCTAGGGATCCTGCAAGAATTCATGAATCTGACCTACTATCCCCTTGACTTCTTGGTGTTGCAGGCAGCTCAGCTCCTCAATTTATTTATTTTTTATTATTTTGTGTGTGTGTGTGTGTGAGTGCATGGGTTGGGAATTGAACCTGGCTCTCCCACATGGCAGGCGAGCATTCTACCACCACTGAACCACCTGTGCACCCTAGCTTCTCAATTCTTAACCTTCTAGGCTCCAAAACTCCAGGCTTGAAATCATTTAAGTATTCAGGTGTCTGGTTTCTCAGTCTCCTGCCCTGCAGGTCGGAGGTCAGATTCAAAATATTTAATAGGTGGTACAGCATGGGCTCTGACCAGAAATGGACCTGAATCTGGAGCAGCAGCTTCTGCTGAGCCAGGTATTGTCCCTGTAGTGGCTGGACTGTGGAAAGGTCCAAGAGATTCTGAAGAGGAGCCAGGGTGGCAGGGCCACTAGGCATCTTGCCTCTGAGTCCTTAACTCCCTGAGGACCCAGATGCTTCAACCCCAGTTTGTGCTCTCTGAGGGTCTCTGAGCTTCCTCCACCCACCAGCCCAGGACCTGGACACCTGCACCCTTGGCAGCCCCACCCCCACGAGGCCTGGGCCTTTTACCTGCCTGGCTTGTCCCTGCAGGCCTGCAGGCACACATGGACATCATCATATGTGAGAAAGGCCATGTAGCCCGGATGGTTGACCGCCAGAAGCTGCCAGTTTTTGAGGAGTGTTGGCCATGGCTGGGGTGGGGCAAGGCTTGGGTCAAGAAAGGGCCAAAGAAGCAGCCCGCACCCCAGTGCTCAAACCCATGCTGGGCCTCGGCGAAAGCTCTTTACCCAGAAGACCCCAGCCTGCTCCTCCCTTGGACCCAGGAGTTCAGGGTCCCCCAGCCTCTGCTCCCTCCGACCCAGGAGTCCGAGCACCCAGCCCTGGCCTTCCCTGACCTGGAAGAGCCTGGTGAAGATGTCAAACTCCAAGATGGACACATGGCCGTTGCAGGTGAGGTCAATGGTGGAGCGCAAGGCCAGGGCCGAGGCGCCTGGTTCGATGGGGTGGCAAGTGCACAAGAGTGGTTCAAACTCAGCCCAGGACAGCACACACCTTTGGGGGGTGGGGGTGGGGGGACAAAGCTGAGGCCTCTGGGAACCTCGGATTGGGAAGATCTCTGGGAAGAGGGAGCTGGGGGTTGAGACTCCTGGGCAAGGGCAGGCTGGGGCTCCAGGAGCTGAGGGCTCGGGTTGGGAGCTCACTCACCGGACCCGGCAGAACTTCCTCCAGAAAGTGTGGGCTGGGGTCTTGGCGAGCCGGTAGGTGTGTCCGCAGTACTCCCCGTCGGGGAAGAGTGCTCCCAGCCCTGCGTGCATGTGGCTAAAGATGAGGGTCAGCTTGGCCAGCTGTCGCCTGAGGGGATGGGGTTCTGAGGACCTGGGCCGGGCCTTGGTGTTCCCACTGACCGCCCCTTCCTTGCAGGGCATGGCTTCAGGTACACTCCCTAGCTCATTGGTGCAGGGTGAGAGTCCTCCCCAGCCCGCCTGGTGGTCCTCCCTGCTCTGGACCTAAAGTTTGGCCCATCTGTGGAGGAAGTGGAGGTTCTGCCCAGCATGTAGATTGTCCTCAGCAAAGGCCAGCCTCTGCCGGCAGCCCGGGGTGGCAATAGGAGAAAATCTTTGCCAGTTTGGACCATGGGGATAACTAGAGCCGAGGGCATTCAGGGCTCAATGTGCCACCCACTGTCGGAGATTTTGCCGGGTGTTAGCAGCCCCAGGTGGTGGGTCCCTGTCTTTTCTCCTGCCGGCTGTTTTCTGATCAGGATGTGGGTGGCAATAAAGGGTGGCTGTGACCTTTACCAGCGGTGTGGTTTTTTTAGCAAGTTCCTTTTCTCCCCCTAGGTCTGTTTCCTCAACTGTGAAATGGGGATAAATGCAGGTTAAGGTCAGTCCTTATCACATAGGGGAGTGATGAGGATTCTTACATGTCCTCCAAGGACATAGAGTGTACTCGGGCCAGCGGTTGGTCCTCAGAGAAGTTGAATGGTGACAATTTTTTGATGTTGGCTTTTATTACCAATAGCTACCTGGGCTCACCACTGACAGTTTATGAGCAGCTGCCCCCACCCAGAGCGTGAAGCTCTGTTGTCTGATAAGGCCACACACATACACATACATGGCTCATCCAAATTGAGATGTACCACGAGTGTAATGGACACATGGGATTTCAAAGAAAGAAAAAGAATGGAAGAATGACATATCTCAGTAATAACTGCTTTATACTGATTGCAAGTTGTAATGATAGTATTTTGGATAGAGTGAGTTAAAGAAAATATGTTGGAATTGATTCCCCTTGTTTGTTTGTTTTTAAACTTTTTTTTTTTTTTGCTGTGAGTATACCAGAAAATTAAAAATGACATATGTGGCATGCAGTATATTTTCGTGGATAACGCTGATATAGAACATCCCAGGATATTTGAGATTGTAGAATACCTGTCAGAAGTTTCTAGAATGCACCGAGTCTAGAAATTGACTTCTAGAAATTTACTTGACATGGTCAGTTAGAATAGGGAGGCTAGATTGTAGGTGACAGTCCCCTCAAGCAGGATTTGTCCACTTACCACCTGACTTTCGAATGTCCCATTGGACATTTATAATTTTCTGGGCCTAGAACACAATTCCATTTTACAAAAGTCTTTTTTACACATTTTAAATTTAGACTGGATTTTGCAGAGGTTCGGTTGACCTACATGTCAAGGGCAGATTGTATCTGATTCAGCAACCTTGACCTTCAGGCATCAAGTGACTATTCAATTCTGTCTTGCAGAATAATCATGCATCAGCATTTTCATTCCAAGTGTAGATACTTTCATTTTGAAAAACTTTCCTTTTTTCCATTCCCTTATATTACAGTTTGGGTATTATAGTGATTTTTTTTTTTTTTTTAAGTCATGGGTGGTTTAACCTATGCATTTTATTTTGGGTTGAATTAAGAAGACACTAGAGGGGGGTGATCGGGTAGTTTCTCGTCTGCCATGTGGGAGACCCAGTTTAGATTACTAGCCCATGCACACTCCCCATCTCCTCCAAAAAAATGAAGATACTAGAAAATATTTGCTGTAAATTAATGGGGTGGGGCTTGACAGGCTTGAGAACCATGAGTTTGAGCTTTCTTCTGGGACCCAGACCCCAAATCTCATGGGACCGGGTCACTCAGCAGCCCTGTTCCTTGAGTTCAGAATGTCCACCAGGGAGAGCAGACCAGTCCCAGGGCCTGAACTAACTGTTCCTCAGCAACCAAAGACCAAGAGGGGCCTCTGAGTTCCCCAGACAGGGACCACCATGTGGATTTCATGATTGGTTTCTCCAGGTGTGTCAATCCACCCCTATTCCTGTGGGTCCCCAGGGGGTCCCCATATTCCAAGACAGTGCATCATTTAAAGGCTTCTGGGAAATGGAGTAGGGAGGACCTGGCTGCTGAGTGACCAAGAGAGGGGAAAATGGGGGTGGGGTGGGGGTGGGGCAGTGGCAGTTGAGGGACGGGTCCCCAAGGAAGGAAAAAACTGGATGGCCCAGTTTACCAGGTTCCCTCATGGAGGAGGAGCTGGGACCTGGATCCCTGAGTCTGAGCCCCCACCCCCACCCCCACCCACTCCTGGGGTGGCAGGGGAGGGCAGTGCTGGAAAGAGGTCTTGGAACCCTGATTGCTGGGTCTAAGCCTGGAGGTGCCCCAAACTCTTGGTTCCTAGAGAAGGAGGTCCTGGGGCCTTTGGTTTCCTGGATCTGAGGGAGGAAGGCCCTGGGGGCCTGCCCGGGGCCTCACTCTGATCCCACCTATGTCCCGGGCCAGGGGTACATTCACCTGACGCTGGGGACCTCCAGGTAAAGCTCCCTGGTATCCCTCAGGCCGCGGGGTGGTAGCAGCGCCGCCACCTGCTGGCTCTTGGCCTCCAGGTTGCCAAGGTAGACCTCCAGGTAGTCCCCGGCGCTATCGGGACCCTCGGAGCCGCTTCTGTCCGCTGTCTTCCGGGCGCGGGCCACCTCGCAGCAGCAGCAGCGCCGTGCGGGGCAGCAGGTCCCGTAGCGAGGGGTGGCTCAGGGTGATCCAGTGGTCGCTGCATTGCACCTCCAGGCGCTGCAGCAGGTTCACCACCCGGCGGAGCGCGCGGGGTTCCTCCCAGTGTCGCTTCCCCGGGGCCGCCGCCGCCTCAGCCATGGGTCCCTCGGGTGCCCAGTGTGGTGCGCGCGCGGTGGGGAAGGGCGCGGCCCCGCCCGGGGGAGGGGAGAGGGGCGGGGGTGATGCGGGGTGGGGGAGCGGCCTGGAGAACTGGAGAGGGTACAGCAGGCGTCCATGTTTCCAAAGAGGGCACCTCGGTCCCCTAGAGGTGTGATTTTGAAGTCTGAGTCCCCAGGGAGAGCAGATGGAGTGGCTTAGGTGGGTGGCGGTGGGACGGGACTCCTGAGTGTGTGTGTGTGTGTGTGTGTGTGTGTGGTGGGGAGGGATTGCAGAAAGCACTCCTGGGCCTCTACAGGGAGGGGCAGAGGGCCAGGCACCAAGGTTGCAGGGGAGGGTGGGCTGGGGACACCTGAGACTTTGGTGTGAAGAGGGTGGGTGGAGGTGACAGGGCTGGGAGCTTGGCTAGCCACACTCTTCAGGGACGTGGGGGCTTGGGCGCGGCACCCCGGGGTCGGGGCTGAAGGTCTGGGTCACCTGAAAGGTCAGAGAACTGAGCTCACTCGGAGGTGAGGAATGGAGTGCCATGCCTTTGTCCCTAAGAAGGAAGGCACAGAGTGACCAGACCCCTCCCTGGTCCCCTTAGGAGCAGAGGTTGGAAAGAAGGTGTCTGCGAGGGCAAGGATTTGCTAGAGGATTCCTGGGTTCCTATGTTCGACGCCTGCAGGAAATGAGGATATAATTTAGATGCCCAGATTTCCAACGGAGGCAGATTTCTGGGACCCCGGGGGCGAGGCCGGAAGACGGGTTCAAGAATGCAAGGCCCCGGGCTGAGCTTGTCGGCACAGGATTGACCCAGTGCGCCTTCCACCCCAACTCGCACAACCTGTACCATCAGCCAAGCGCGCGCTCCTCCCTGGGCAGCCACCTGGGGGCGTTGCGAGTGGGGCCGCCCCACAGACCCACAGCGCCGAGGCCACGCCCCCTGCGCCTCAACCACGCCCAAAGGCTACAGGCCACGCCTCTGGCGACCTGGCCAGCTCCCAGGAGACTACGCCACGTTCGGACCCCAAATATTCACGATCCCAGGGGATTTTGGATTCCGAGAATAATAGTTATGGCTAACATTTATTGCACACTCGCTCTGTCGCGCCCTGTGTCAGGCTTTACAAACATTTCTCACGGAATTATCAAAAACCCTCTGAGATGAGGTCAGAGGTGGGAGGGGACTTAGGGAGAAGGCTGAGCGGGGAGTCACCTGCTGCGCCCCGAGCCCCTCCTCAGCCCCTACTCGCTCCCCTCTTGGAACCCGAGAATCCTAAACTTGTGGAGGTTTCGCAGTTGTGTCTCAGGCTAGGCAGAGCCTGGGTCTTCGCTGTTAGTATGGGCGGGGTTGGCATCCCATCACCTGGCGCTCCTGCCTCTCCCAGCCTCAGTTTCCTTCGCCGGAAAATAGGATGAAAACCATCGTCCTAGCAAAAATTCAAATTTCTGGCCAATAGAAGTGTTGAAGAGGAGTGTAAATGGAAAAACTCCTTTGGAGAGCAGTTTGGCAGTCTCCATGAAATCTTTGAGAAGGCAAGTCCATTGCCACCTACATCCTTCCGAGCTGTGGCTTGGAAACATTTTTACTCACTGGGTTCATTAATACAGACAGGTATATATACCTGAGACAAAAAAATCCACAGGACAATCCTGACCCCGACTATGTGCGATACACTCTAATATCTTCTGTTCGATTTAATTCCATTTCATTAAAGGAAAAATCTTGTTTGCAACCCACTAAATTGATTTTGCAACCCACTAATGGATCTTGTTCGGCAGTTTGAAAAATACTGCTGTAAGGAAACTCCAAGAGACATGTTCAGGGATATTAATTACAGCCTTGTCGGAAATGGACAAAACTGGAAACAAGGTAAGTGCTAAGTGACCATCGCCAGGAAAGGGGATGAATAAATTGTGGTATACTCTAACGATGAACTTCCATACAGCATTTAGGATGAATGAACCAGTTGCATGTTACAATTTGTGAGAATCTTTAAAACATAATGATGTAATAAACAAATTCAGCAAAGTTGCATGCTACACAATACCTTTGGAGATGAAGAAGGAAAACGCCTCCAGGGGAGCTTCATGAAACAGGAAGCCAGGAGAAGAAACTAGCAGATGACTCTGTGTTCGCCATGTGCCCTTCTGAAGAGAGAGGAACCCTGACCGTGTTCACCATGTGCTCTTCCAGCCAAGAAAGAAACCCTGAACTTCATCGGCCTTCTTGAACCAAGGTATCTTTCCCTGGATGCCTTTGATTGGACATTTCTATAGACTTGTTTTAATTGGGGCATTTTCTCGGCCTTAGAACTGTAAACTAGCAACTCATTAAATTCCCCTTGTTAAAAGTCATTCCGTTTCTGGTATATTGCATTCTGGCAGCTAGCAAACTAGAACAACAATTAACACGCAAAAATCAGTTGTGTTTCTATACACCTGCAAAGAATATTCTGAAACGAAAATTAAAAAACAAAACAATTCTATTCACAATTGTCCCTAACAGAGTAAAATGCCTAAGAATAAACTTAACCAAGGAGGTGATGGACTTGTACACTGAAATCTACAAAACGCCACTGAAAGAAATTAAAGAAGACCCAAATAAATGGCAGGATATGTCATGTTCATGGATAGGAAGACAATATTATTAAGATATCAATACTCCCCAAGGCTAACTACAGATTCAATGCAATACCTATCAAAATCCCATTAGCGTTTTTTTAAGATATGGGAAAGCTGATTCTCAAATTCATATGGAATCACTAGGAGCTCTGAATAGCCAAATCAATACTGTAAAAGAAGAACGAAGTTGGAAGTCTCACATTTCCCAATTTTGAAACATACTACAAAGCCACGGTAAACAAAACAGTGTGGGACCACCATAAAGATAGACATACAGGCCAATGGAATAGAATTGAGAGTCCAGAAATAAACCAATACATTTATGGCTGCGTGATTTCTGACAAGGGTGCCAAGTACATTAATTGAGGGAAGAATAATCTCTTCAACAAATGGTGCTGGGAAAACTGGATATCCACTCGCAAAAGAAAGAAGTTGAACTCCTATCTCACACCATACACGAAAATGAACTTTAGCTGTTTTATATGAATATAACCTGGTATTTAGAGATAAGAACAAAGCCCATCAGATCAGGATTAAGGTAATTCAGAATACAGGGGTAAAGAAGACATTGTCTGTATTTTAGAACCTCATCTACTCTTTGAGACTGAAGGAGGAAGGGTTTATTTTGTACAGAACCTAAATTTTCTGTAGCACATAATCTTACCCTACCTGTCTGGATAGATCATTTAAACAATCCAAGCACAGGGAGACCAGAATAAGAATGAGGGCCTTTGGGCGGGCCACGGTGGCTCAGCAGGTAAGAATGCTTGCCTGCCATGCCCGAGGACCCAGGTTCGATTCCTGGTGCCTGCCCATGTTAAAAAAAAAAAAAAAAAAAAAGAATGAGGGCCTTTAATCCTATATAGTTTAATGTAATGCCTGAATAAATCCCAGATTTATTAGGCAGATAATAAAAAAGTATTGCCAAAGTCCCTTGAAGGATGGCAGGAAAAATATGGAACTATTAAACTTTACCACCAGGAAACCCCAGATATTGTGCCAAATATTAGGGACACCCAGGTCAATAGGTCAAACCCTTGATCTCCAGGCTTGCTCTTGTGATGGTTATGTATGTAGCAGAGAAGCTTAACCTACCTACAGGTAGGCCTAAGAGTTACTTCCGGGAGACCTCTTTTGTTATTCAGATATAACCTCTCTCTCTCTCTAAGCCTAACTCTGCAAGTGAAATCATTGACCTCCCCCTCTATGTGGAATATGACATCCTGGAGTGAAAGTCTCCCTGGCAGCATGGGAAATGACTCCCAGGAATGAGCCTGGCCTTGGCATCATGGGATCAACAATGCCATCCTGACCAAAATGGGGAAAAGAAGTGGAACATATAAGATATCAGTGGCTGAGAGAGTTCAAATAGAGTCGACAGGCTACTCTGGAGGTCACTCTTATACAAGCTTCAGTTAGACCAAGCTTCAATTTGGTTCAAACTCCAACCAAAACCATTCCTACCAATCCTAAAGAACACCTAGGGCATTATATAAGATTCTACAAAGGTTCAATGCACTAGGGTAACTTTCCAGAATCTTGCAAACTCCAGATGGGTCCCTGGACCAGATGAGTCCTGCAATGCAGAGGGGCCAGCCTCTCCAGAACATCAACTAGTTCCATCCCCCTATCCCATATTATCGACGGCCCCTTCCAACATGAAAATGTTAGAATGGGCATAACCCAAATACCCCTAATGAGTGAGAAAAAGATCAAAGGTGATGGTGGAGTTATACAGGGAAGGTAGGGTTTAACAAATAAGAATGACTGCTGAATCATTATATTGATATTTCTTTTAGTCTCTGGTATCTTAGAGCAGCTAGAAGTAAAAACCTAAAATTGTGGAATTGTAACCCATACCATACTCTGAAATCTGTTCTACACAATTATTGCAATGTGCTTTGAAATTTATTGCTTTTTTGTATATATGCTATTTTTCACAAACAAAAAGAAAAAAAGTCAATTGTTATGATAAATACACAGCTATATGATGATACTGTGAACCACTGATTGTACACTTTGGATGATTACATGGTATGTGAATATATGATATACATCAATTAAAAAATTAAAAAATATCTAAATGGATCAAAGACCTAAATATAAGAGTGAAAGCCATACAACTCTTAGAATAACACATAAGGAAAACCTTCATAACTCTGGATTTGGCAGTGATTTCTTAGATATTGACACCAAAAGCATGAGCAACAAGAGAAAAAGTAGATAAAATGAACTTCATCAACATTTAAAAGTTTTGTATGTGAAGGAACGCCACCAAGAAAGTCAAAATACAGCCTATGGCATGGAAGAAAAATAATTGCTGACCTGATAAGGGTTTAATACCTAGAATATATAAAGAACTGCTACAACTCAACAACAAAAAGGCAAATAACACCATTGAGAAAGGAGCAAGGGACTCAAATAGAAATTTCTCCAAAGATGATATATAAATGGCCAATAAGCACATGAAAAGATGCTCAATATCATTGGTTATCAGAGAAATGCAAATCAAAACCCCAATGAGATAGCATTCACACCCAGAAGAATAGCTATAATATAAAAGACAGATAACCACAAGGGTTGTGAGAAGATGGAAACATTGGAACACTCATAAATTACTGATGGGAATGTGAAATATTGCATCTGCTCTGGAAAACAGTTTGGCAGTTCCTTCAAATGTTAAATGTAGAGTTACCATATGACCTAGCAATTTTACTTCTTTGTGTGTACCCAAGAGAACTGAAGACACGTGGCCCCACAAAAACTTATATACGACTGTTCTCAAAAGAATTACTCATAGTAGCCAAAAAGTGGAAACAACCTAAATGTCTATCAAATGATGAAGACCTAAACGAAATGTGGTCAATCCACACAATGGAACATTATTAAGCCATTGAAAGAAATGAAATGCTGATACATGCAACAACATGGATTAACCACGAAATCATGAAGCTAAGTGACACAAGTCAGTCACAAAAGACTGTATTGTATGACTCCATTGATAGGATATGAAATAAGTGGAACAGGGAAATCTACAGAGACCGACAGTAGATTAGCGGTTGCCTAGGGCTGGGGAGTTTGGAAGGAAACGGGCAGTGACTGTTAATGGGTAGGAGTTTCTTTTTGGGGGAGGAGGGGTGATGAAATGTTCTAGAATTGTGGTGATGGCTCCAAACTCTGTAGCTATACTAAAAACCATTGCATTTTCTACACTTTAAATGGGTGAGTTGTATGGCATGTGGATCTTATCTCAATAACGCTGTTAAAATAAAAATAAAAAAATAAAAATAAAAATCAATGGATGACAGTACTTACCTACCAAAACAGAGGCCAAATCTCGTGGGGTAGCCAGAAGAGGGCGCTCTGGATACAGGCGTTTCTCCACCCTTGCATAGGGGAGTTTCTCTGGCCACGCCCCCAGGCCCTGGCCACGCCTCAGGCTTCTGACCATACCCCCTACACCGCCTGCCCCTCAAGGCGGCTACAGCTCTGAGACTCTGGCTGCACGCTAAGGACCTGGCTCTACTCTTGGACCTTAATCAAACCCTTAAGGGCCTACTCACAACCCCCAAGGCAGGGTCTAAAGCAGCAAATTCACCCACCCAACTCCCCAAACCCCGACCACAGATACATGCACGGATTTACAGATTCTTAAAAACACAGAAGCATAAAACCGTAGACTTTTTTTTTAAACAAGACTTTTCATTTGAAATCATTTTAAATTTACAAAAATGTTGCACGAATAGGACAATTATTCTATACCTTTCAGCCAGATTCACCAATTGTTATCAATTTGTCACCTTTGCTTTTATCACAGTCTCTCTTTCTCTCTCTCTCTGTCTTTTCCTTTCCCCAAACCATTTGAGGATAAATTGTGGACATCATACCCCTTTAATCTTTTTTTATGTAAAAAAATATTTATTTTAGCATTTTTTATAAAAGTGACAAATCAGAGATGAAATGTTTTTGACAATAGGATTTTAGTACATAAATACATTATTTGACAGAATAGAATTAGTATGTAGTCAAAATAATTATGTAAAGGACTATTGACAAAACTGAGCAAATGTTAATTTTTTAAAAATTACAAAACAGCTATTATACTATGGTTCATGTATTTATACTTCTGCATTTTGATGTTTGCATGTGTATATACAACTTGTTACAATGATAAGATATCGGATTATTTTGTCTGTGTCCTCTCAATTTGCATTTTCCAAAATTTCTGTGATGAAATTTTTTTATTTTAAAAAACAGGATTAAAAAATTTGAATTCCAGAAGTAGTGCAAGCCTTTCACAGTGAAAATAGAGATGCTGATAACTGGAAATGTATTTGAAGGCACATAATTAATATATCATATAGTTTGTTATGTGTTCATTCTATTGTTTCTGAGCACAAAAACAATACCTATGCATATTTACAACACTCTAAGTCTTAAATCTGAGATCTTGAGCCTGTTGCTTTATTTGACATATGTTTGAAAAGTAGATCTTCTATTGTGCCCCAAGGACCAGAAAACTTGCATACCCCTTTAATTTTGAATGCTTCAGTGTGTATTTCTAACTATAAGGACATTCTCCTATATAGCCACAGAACAATTGCCAAATCAGGACATTTAACACCGATATTAGTATCTAATAGTTCAACTCATATTCAAATTTCACCAGCTGTCCCCAAACTGTCCTTTACAGCCAAAATGTTTTTCCAGTAGGAAAGTCTCCTTCGGTCTGTACCTTCCTTGATCTTTCTTTGTGTTTCCCATTGGTAACATTTTTGAAGATTGCTGTCTGGTTAGTTTGCAGCGTCCCTCAGTTTGGGTTTGTCTGATGTTTCCATGTGATTAGATTGAGGTGACAGGGAATGTCATTGAAGTGATGCCGCATCTTTTTGCCCCCCGTGTCCTTCTTGGTGCATTGTATCAGGAGGTGCATGATGTTGGTTATCCCATTATTGGCAATGAATTTGGTCACTTGGTTAAGGTGAACCAGAGACTCTTAAATTCATGGAATCTCAGATCCGTATGCTCACCTGGTCAGTTTCTTCCCTTTCTGGGCCTCTGTTTCTGCAAAGCAGAGGCTTGTCTTACAATACAGTCTGCAAATACGCTTAATCTCCAATGTTCTGTTGTCTCATGCTCTTAAAAATCATTCTTTGGGATATCACCATGTTGTAAAAATCGTCAGATTTCACCCACGCCATCTGAAGGAGACATTCTCTTCCTGAGTGTCTGGGTTTACCCACAGTGCTGAGAACAAGTGAAACTTTGCAACTGGAGCTGGGGGCCCCAAGAAATGCATCAAAAGTATGACTTCTGGCTTTAGAGTTGGCCCTGGAATCCTAGGACTGGCACCGCTGAGAATAGCCTTGGTGGTGGTGGTTGAGAGGCGAGTGTTTAATTCTATGGAGCCTGGGAAGCTGGAGACTCCATAAATGGACTACCCCCCTGCCCCGCCCAGAGTCAGGGAAAAGGGGATGGGTGTGGAAAGACACCTGCCCAGTCCCAAGGTCTGGGGGAGCTGAGAGGGGATTTCCATGTGTTCAGAAGCTGGATCCTTTATTTTAGGGAAGTAACTTATCAAGTTCATTGCCGGGTTCAGCTCTTGAACTCAGGGACAGTTTCTCACACACACAAGGAGACAGAACACTCACAGCCTGGACCCACAGGTTCAAGGAGACTCTCAGCACATTCTGGCTGACAGTGGGACTGACCTATGCTAAGTACTTTACACCCATTCTCATTAAATCCTTATCAATCCTGAAAGGAGGGTGTCATCTCCTTTTTACAGATGAGGAAACTGAGGCTCAGGGCCTGGAGTCATGTAGCCATTCGGTGGCAGAGCCCTGGTGTGACAGATATACTCGTCCCTCAGTAACCATTCTCCTCTTCTTCCTTTTGTAACAGAACCTCTGAAGTTTTGTGGAGTAGATGCTGCCCAGAATAAAACTACATTTCCCAGCTTCCCTTGTGATAGGCATGGACGTATGACTAAATTCTGGCCAAGGGAATGTGATGTGTATGACTTATGCTTTGTAGCCTTAAAAGGCAGGGGAACATTCGCCTTGACTTTTCTTTTCCTTCTTCCCAATCACTGGAATGTGGATGTGAGAGTGGGAGCTGAAGCAGCCATATTGGACCATGAGGTTAAAAGCATGAGGTGAGGACAGCAGAGCAACGAGGTAGAAGGAGCCTTGGTCTCTGACATTCTTGAGCTGCCCTTCTAGCCTGGATTGTTAACTGGACCTTTCACATGAAGGAAGAACAGATTTCCATCTTGCTTAAGCTGCTATATATTTTAGAGTGCTCTGCTGGGCTCCTTCCCTAATAACTGTTGTTACAACAGTGGGATGAAAAAAAATCTTACTAATACACACAGCTAGGCTAGGACCTCATTATCCCATTTTTTACAAGAGGACAAAGGATGGGTTCCATCATTTCTACCTTTTCTTTTTCCTGTCCTCAAAAACAATTCCCAGGCCTCTTGCCTCTGTCATCTTGTGAGAGTGCCTCCATGCTCCTTCTCTGCATGTGTAATTAATAAATTGCTTACCTACTTGTTCTCAAAACAAAAATAAACAAACAAAAAACAACAGCAGTCCCTGTGTATTGAGACCTTACTTGGCCCCATGCCCTGTAATAAGCGCTGGGCACAATTCATTCACACTCAATCCTCATGACAGCCCTGTGGGGTGGACCCCATGGTTGTGCTTTCATTTTTACAGGTAAGAAAACTGAGGTCCAGGGGCACAAAGTCCCTTGACCAAGAAGGGTAGGACTGGAACTCAGTTCTGACTCCAGGGCCTGAGCTCTCAGTGACACACACACGCCATCCTACACCCTTTCTGGAATCATGCACGTGTGCACATGTACACCTTCGCACACACACACTTAGAATTACCAACACAGTAATGGACACTCTCACAAGGCAAGAGAGCCCTACAATAATGAGTGTGGGTTTAAAGGTGCATGACCTGGCTTTGGACTCCAGCTCTGCCCTCTGTAGCAAAGGCTACTTGTTCTCTCTGAGCCTCAGTTTCCTCATCTGGAATATAGCTGTAGTATTTGCATTTCTATTCACTTCCCCAGTGTGACATGGGATCGAACTCAGTCGCACAGAATCTCGGGGGAGAGTGGGTGAGGAATCACTCATCTTCCTACCACTTCTCAAGGGTCTGCTCTGGGGCAAGGAAGGTGCTGGCTGCCGGGAGGAGGGAGGGAGCCCCAGCCCCGCCCTTGCAGTCACTACACATATCATTACACGTGTAGTAAAATTATTAGTCAGGAAGTTCTCATACACAGCAGCTTCCAAGGACCAACAGGCACTCTTCATACCAGGCAGCTCCAGGGATGCTTTCTTCTAGAGAGGGGTCAGAAACACTGGTCCAGGCTGGCAAGCAGATGCAAAGATGTGCATCCATCCCAGCCAGGAGGCACATATGGGGTCACCCAGTTGAGCTCACCCATAAGTGCATGCAGGTGCACACACAAAAACACACACACATTCAGACTCTAATGGCCTTACCCAGAAGGAAGTTAAGGAAGTAGGTCCCGCATACAAACACGTGTTAAGAGTCATGACAGCAGCTGTGTTCACAATCGCCGAGACATGCAAAGCCCCAGAGACCCAGCAAGGCCTCCAGAGATTTACAAAAGCCAACACACCATCATCTTCTCTTGAGAACACACGAACACACGGGCACTCTTGAAAGCCACCGAAAGAAAGGCAGACTGAAAGTCCAATCTGAGATTGGAGGCAGTGAGAGCTGATGTGGGTTTGAATCCCTCTCAGGGCTCCCGTGCTCAGGATTTCCAGCTTGTCCTCGTTCATCCCCCCACCCCTGCCCCCATGCCCACCTTCCCTTCGCAGTTGCCTGCCCTGTGAACTTGGAGCTCCAGCATTGGAGGCGAATGCGGCAGTCTGACAGAGACTGTTTAACCAGCTCCCGTGTTGTGCAAGGGCCAAGCCCTGTAACAAGTCTCTTAGTTTGTATCTCCCAGTAGTTTTGCCTCCCTAATTATATGCCCCCAAGGTAGGTGGAACAATGGCCCCCAATGATCCCAGGTCCTGATCCCTGGCACCTGTGGATATGTTCCTTCACAGGGCAAAAGGGACTTTGCAGATGTGCTTATGTTAAGGGTTTTGAGGTAGGTAAATTATCTGGGATTACCCAGAGGTGAGCCCTAAAAGTAGGGTGCTTCCAACAGGGAGGCAGGGGGAGCTTTGACTAACCAGTGGGTGATGTGACAGTGGAATAATGCAGGAAGGGATCATAAGCCCAGGAAGGCAGGCGGCCTCCAGAAGCTAGAAAGGCCAAGACATGGATTTCCCCCAGAAGCCTCCAGAAAGAACCAGCCCTGCTGACACTTTGACTTTAGTTCAGTGAAAGTGAACGAATGTGCATTAAGTTTGCAAAGTCTGCTGTAATTTGTCACAGAGTGCTAGGAAACTTGCAGACTCTGTCTGATACCAAGACCCACCCACAGACTTAAAACACAGCATGGGGTCTCACGGAGGAAGCCCTTGGAGACACTGAGCAACAGTTCCAATCACATGGAAGCAGGGCCACTGGTGACCTGGGTCTCACAGTTAGAAGACACATACGTACTTTGCATATAAAGACCCAGAGACAGTCGTAAGTACCACCAACCTGGAGACATAAAACAACAGAAGTTTATTGTCTTACAGTTCCAGAGGCTAGAGGTCCGAGATCAAGGGCCAGGCTCCCTCTGAAACCTGCAGGGCCAGTCCTTCCTTGCCTCCTTTGGTGGTTGCTGGCTAACTTGACCAGTTCTTGGCTTGAAGACACATCACTCCAATCCCTATTCTGTCTGTACAGTGCCATCTTCTCCTGTCTCTCCCCTCACCCCGCCTCTCTTATAAGGACACCGGTATGACCTCATTTAAACCCAAATGTGCCTGCAAAGACCCTATTTCCATATAGGTCCCAGTCATGGGTGCCAGGGGTTAGGACTTCAACATATCTTTTAGGGGGAACATAGTTCAACTCATAACAGTTGTGGTAACACAGGGACCCACAAACTCTGGGATCCCCCAGAAACAGGCCACACGCATATACCACACCCAGGGTCACTTATGGAGACCAAC
>PVIY010043910.1:0-20049 GCA_004026745.1 Myrmecophaga tridactyla
ACTGGTCTCCTGTTCTCCCACACCATAGTTAGTTAAATACTATTCATCTTTCAGTTCTCAGATGAAAAAATAAATCACTTCTTTAGGAAAGTTTTCACTGATTCTTAAACCAGGGTAGTCTTCAACTCTACGTTCCCATGGTCCCCAGTATTCTCCTACCATAAAAATAATATGTTTTAGCATTTTTACTCATTGTCTCCGTTCAATTATATGAACTATGAAGTTTAAGAACTTACCTACTTGCTCATTAATCTATCCCTTCTGTTCTAGTTTGCTAGCTGCTGGAATGCAATATACCAGAATCAGAATGGCTTTTAAAAAGGAGAATTTAATAAGTTTCTAGTTTACAGTTCTAAGGCCAAGAAAATGTCCCAATTAAAACAAGTCTATAGAAATGTCCAATTAAAAGCATCTGGAGAAAGATATCTTGGTTCAAGAAAGCCAATGACATTCAATGTTTCTCTCTCAGCTGGAAGGGCACATGGCGAACATGGCAGTGTCTGCTGGCTTTCACGTGGCTCTACCAAAAGGGACTCTCTCCAAAATGTTTCCTCTTTTAAAGGATTCCAGAAAGCAACTCCATCTTCAGTGGGTGGAGACACACCTCCATGGAAACCATCTAATCAGAAGTTACCACCCACAATTGGGTGGGTCACATCTTCATGGAAACAATCAAAATGTTGCCACCCAGCTATATTGAATGAAGATCAAAGGGTATGGTTTTCTGGGGTCCACCACAGATTCAGACCAGCATACCTTCCAATCAGAGTATCTGGCGCATAATTAAACACAAAAAATATGTATGGAATTGTCTAATGAACAATTGAATAACAAATGAATTTAATTGTTTTTGTAAATATTCTGTGAAGTAGGTAGGGCACTTTATGTTTGAGCTAATAAGCTCAGGAAAAAATTAAAAATCTTATTCAACATCAAAGCAAAATGTGGAGGAAATAGGACAGAAAGCCAAGTTTTTTCACTCATTTCACTGAACTATGCCGTCTTGTCAATCTTAGATCTTTGCCCATATGAGATCAAAGTTAAAC
The DNA here is from genome assembly GCA_004026745.1 of Myrmecophaga tridactyla. Lineage (NCBI taxonomy): Eukaryota > Metazoa > Chordata > Mammalia > Pilosa > Myrmecophagidae > Myrmecophaga > Myrmecophaga tridactyla. The sequence goes on from PVIY010043910.1 coordinate 1,047, forward strand.
CTACAAAGTTCATAAATCTTTGAAATACAAAGGTTCGAGCTTCTCCCCAAAGGAGATATTTTGTTGATTTATAATCTACATACAATAATTTTTACCCTTTTATAAGGAGAGTTCCAGGCAGGCCACAGTGGCTCAGCAGGCAAGAATGCTCGCCTGCCATGCCAGAGGACCCGGGTTCGATTTCCGGTGCCTGCCCATGTTAAAAAAAAAAAAAAAAAGTAGCGTTCCATGAGTTTTAACAAATGTATATAGTTTTTACCCATGTATATTATTGACATATCGAACATTTCCATCACCCTACAATGTTACCACTTGTCCCTTTTTAGACAGCCTTCTCACTCCAACCTTGCCCCTGCAAATACTAATCTAATTTCTTTTACTATAGGTTTCCCTTTTCCATAATATCATACAAATAAAAACATACAGTATGTAGATTTGTGTTTTAGTTTTCTTTTCATGAGGCTACTGAGAGTCACAAATGTTGCATGTATCAGGAGTTCCTTCTTTTTTATAAGTATCCCATCATATGAATGTACAACTGTTATCCAGTCACCAATTGATAGTCATTTGGGTGGCTTCCTGTTTGAGGTGATTAAAGATGCTATAACATTCGTTTATAGGAACTTGTGTTTTCATTTCTCTTGTATGAAAGACTGAGTGTGGAATTTTTGGGTCTATGGTGGGATAAACTCAACTTCACTAGAAACTGCCAATTATTTTCTAATGTGGTTGTACTGTTTCACATGCCTCCCAGTGACATGAGGCTTTTCAATTGCTCCACATCCTCCCCAGCACTTGGTATTGTCCATCTTTTTAGTTATAGCCATTGTAGTAGTTGTGTATTATCTCAGGGTTTTTGAATTCCCTTAATAATCAATGATGTTGAGCATGTTTTCAAGTACTAATTTTCCATCTCTATAACTTCTTTATTGATGTGTCTGGTTGAAATGCTTAACATTTTTAAATTGAGACATATAATAGCACCATCAGTTCCTTGCCATATGGTCCTTTTCATAGGGCAGTTCAAAACACACCAGCTGGCCTCCCTCCAAGTGAGTGAGTGAGAGTGAGGGAGTACCCAAAATGGAAACCTTGGTCTTGTAACCTAATCACAGATGTACCATACTGTTCTAGTTTGTTAGCTGCAAGAATGCAATATACCAGGAACAGAATGGCTTTTCAAAAGGGGAATTTAATGTTGCTAGTTTACAGTTCTAAGGCTGAAAAAAATGTTCCAATTAAAGCAAGTCTATAGAAATGTCCAATCTAAGGCATCCAAGGAAAGATACCTTGGTTCAAGATGGCCAATGACATTCAGGGTTTCTCTCTCAAGTGAGAAGGCACACAGCAAACACAATCAGGATTTCTGTCTTGGCTGGAAGGGCACATGGTGAACATGGAGTCATCTACCAGCTTTCTCTCCAGTTCCCCAGAAGGCATTTTCCTTCTTAATCTCCAAATTCTCTGGTCAGTGAACTCTCTGCTTTGTGGTTCTGCGGTGTTCTGATATCCTTCTCTGCTCTCTCTGAATCTCTCTTTTATTGGATTCCAGTAAAATGTAATAAAGACTCACCTAGAACGGGTGGAGACACATCTCCACCTAATCCAGTTTAATAACCACTCTTGATTGAGTCACATCTCTGGGGAGATGATCTAATTAAAGTTTCAAACATACAGTACTAATAGGGATTAGACGAAACAGCTGCCTTTACAAAATGGGATTAGGATTAAAACATGGCTTTTCTAGTGTACATACATCCTTTCAAACTGGCACATTCTAGCTTTCCAATTTCTAGCAGGTAACTTGTTTGAGTTTCACAGGTCCAGAGCCGGAGGAAAATTTTGCCTTAGAACAGACCATGCCTGTAACTTATTTGTATGATACTTTGTACTGGTTTTAACCTTGTACTGTATTTCTAATGTTACTGAAATGTCTTAAGGTTCTCTGATATTATTATGGAACAAATGCATTTTGCATATGAAAACCTTGTCTTTTTTAGGGTCCAGAGGATGGAATGTACCAATATGTTTGAAACTTTAATTAGATCACATCCCTGGAAATGTGACTCAATCAACAGTGGTTGTTAAATTGGATTAGGTGGAGACATGTCTCCACCCATTCCAGTTGGGTCTTGATCATTTTCCTGGAATCTATAAAAGAGGAAACATTTTGGAGAAAGCTGGAGATTCTGAGAGAGCAGAGAATGATGTAGCCAGGAGAAGCAGAGACTCCACTGGCCGGCGACCTTTGGAAATGAAGAAGGAAAATACCTCCCAGGTTGCTTCATGAAAGGAAGCCAGGAGAGAAAGCTAGCAGATGATGCTGTATTTGCCACATGCCTTTCCAGATGAGAAAAAAACCCTGACCATGTTCTCCATGTGCCTTCTCACTTGAGAGAGAAACCCTGAACATCATCAGCCTTTTTGAACCAAGGTATCTTTCCCTGGATGCCTTAGATTGAACATTTCTGTAGACTTGTTTTAATTGGGACATTTTCTCGGCCTTAGAACTATAAACTTGCAACTTATTAAATTCCCCTTTTTAAAAGCCATTCTGTTTGTGATGTGTTACATTCTGGCAGCTAGCAAACTAGAACACATACCACCACTTTTACCATGTCATGTTCTTAGAAAATAGTCACTAACACCAGTCTCCTAAAAAGTGAGGTCAACAATAGGAGGAGGCAGGGATCAGTGGCGGCCATTTCAGAGGCTGCCAGCCACCCTCATTTAGAAATACTATACAATTGACTCTGACATCTTGAGATACAATACAATTATTTATTAATTATAGTTGATTTTTGTGGATTTTTTGAGTAATTTGTACACAATCATGTCATCTGTGAATTTTATCTCATCTTTTCAAATCTATATGCATTTTATTTCTTATTTTTAATTAACTGCACTAGCTAGAGCCTCCAGTAAAACACTGACACCCAATGGGGAGGGTGGATATCCCTGCTTTGTTTACAATCTTAGGGATAAAGCGAAATCTTAGGGGTTCAGCGGTCAGTCATTCATGTTCAAGTATGATGTGGGACATAGGTTTTCCATAGATATCCTTAGCACACTGAATAAATTATCTCTTATTTCTACTTTGCTAAGCCAAAGAGTTTTGAGCTTTTAATCGAGAATGATTGTTGAATCTTATTATGTGATTTTTCTGGATATATTGGGTTGAATATATGATTGTTCTGTTTTGCTGTGTTAAAATACTGAATTATATTAATTATATTAATTAATTCTATTAATTGGGGTTTTGGGGGGTATTTTTGTTTTTGTTTTTGTTTGCATGGGCGGGTGCCAAGAATTGAACCCGGGTCTCCAGCATGGCAGGCAAGAATTCTGCCTGCTGAGCCACGGTTGCACCACCCATGAATTAGTTTTTAAATGTTGAAACAACCTTGAATTCCTGAAATAAACCCCACTTGGTCATGAGGGGTTACATTATTATTTTTTTATTATACATTGTTGGATTTGATTTGCTAATATTTGGTAAGGAATTTGTCATTAAATTTAGGAGGGATACTGGTCTGCAGTTTTTCTTTCCTTATAATGTCTTTCTCTGGTTTTTGTACAGAGTAGTGCCAGCCTCACAAAATGAATTGAAAAGTATCCCTTCCTCATCTATTTACTGGACGAGGTTATGTAGAGTTGGTATTATCTACTAATGAAGCCTAGAATGTTCTTTGTGGGAAGACCTTTTAACTACAAATTGAATTACTTTATAATTACTTTATAAATAGTTACATTAACTATTACTCCTAAAGTGAGCTTTGGGAATGTCTCTTTCAAGAAATTTATACATTTTATATGTTATTAAATTCATTAGCAGAAAGTTGTTTATAATATGCCCTTATATTTGTTAAATGTCTGTAGGAACTACTATCCCCACTTTTATTCTTAATGTTGGTAATTTATATCTTTTCTTTTTTTTCCCACTGTTTTTCGAATAATCAATTTTATTGATATGTCAAAAAAACTTTTTTTAATTTAATTTCTCTTTTTTCTATTGCTTTTCTATTTCATGGATATGTGTTCATCTTATTTCCTTCATTCTGCTCGCTTTGGAATTAATTTGTTCTCCTTCTGATTGTAAAAGCAGAAGTTTGGATCACTGATTTCAGACCTCTCCTCTTTTGTAAAGGAAGCATTGTACCTTATAATTTTCCCTTTAAACACTGCCCAAGCTAGTGTCACAAATTCTGCTATGTTGCACTTTCATTTTCTTTCAATTCAAAGTATTTTCTAATTTCCAGTGTGATTTCTTCTTTGACCTGTGCTATTTATGAGTGCACTGTGTAATTTCCATATTTTGGAGGATATTCCAGATATATTTCTGTTGTTGAATTTTAGATAAATTCAGATATGAGCAGAGAACAGCTACGTGTGTCAATTGATTTAAATTTGTGAACATTCGTTGTTTAATCCAAAACATTAACTAATGAACTATCTTGCTGTATGTTCCATGTGCATTGTTGTTGACTGGAAATTATATATATATATGTGTGTGTGTGTGTGTGTGTGTATATTATATACATATATACACACACATATATTAGGTCAATTTGGTTGATGGTCTTTTTCCAGATTTTCTATATCCTTACTGATTTTTTTTCTGTTTCCCAATAATTACTGAGAAATGTATGAAGTATCCAGCTAAAACTGAGGATTTGTCTGTTTCTCCTTTCAATTTCACCAGTTTTTACTTCATGTTTTTTCAAGTTTTGTTACTGGCTATTATACACATATAAGAAAGTTATGTCACCTTGTTGCATTGATACCCTTGACATTACGAAATAATCGTCTTTATCCCTGGTGATATTCCTTGTTCTGCAGTCCTACTTTGGCTGATATTATGGTAGCCACTGAAGCTTACTTTTGATTAGTGCTTGCATGAAATATCTTTTCATGAAATATCTTTTTCCATTCTTTACTTCTAACCATGTCTTCATTTTAAAAATAGGTTTTATTGTAGGAAGCATATAGTTGGTTTTTACTTTTTTAATCAAGTATGACAATCTATGCCTTTTATTTAGGGTATTTAATGACATTTAATGTAATTATTTTAAACATCAGGTTTAGATATATCATCTTGCCATTTGTTTTTTTCTGGATTTTCGAAATATAGGATCACGCCATCTGCAAATAATGAAAGCTTTACTTCTTTACTGATTGGGATAACTTTTACTTTTTCTATTTTTTATTTTTTTGCATAATTGTTCTAGCTAGAACTTCTAGCACAACATTGGATAGCAGTGGTGACAGTGGGCATCCCTGTCTTGTTCCTGATCTCATAGGGGAAGCTTTCACTTTCTCATCATTGAGTATGATGTTAGCTGTGGGTTTTTCATATATGCCCTTTATCGTGTTGAAGAAATTTCCTTCAATTCATATCTTTTGAAATGTTCTTTTAAATGAAAGGATGCTGAATTTTGTCAAATGCCTTTTCTGCATCAATCAAAATGATCTGTGTTTTTCCCTTTTAATTTGTTAATGTGGTGTATTACATTAAGTGATTTTCTTGTATTGAACCACCATTGCATAACTGGGATAAAACCCACTTGGTCATAGTCTATAGTTCTGTTAATATGCTGCTGGACTCTATTTGCAAGTATTTTGTTGAGGACTTTTATATCTATACTCATTAGAGAGATTGGTCTGAAGTTTTCTTTTTTTGTGGTAACTTTATCTGGCTTTGGTAGTAGGGTAATGTTGGCATGGAAGAACAAGTTAGGTAGTGCTCCCTGTTTTTCAACGTTTTGGATGAATTTGAGCAAGAATGGTATTAATTCTTCTGGGAATACTTGGTGAAACTTGCCCGTGAAGCCATCCAGTCATGGGCTTTTCTTTGTTGGTAGGTTTTTGGTAACTGATTTGATCTCTTTACTTGTGTTTGGTTATTGAGGTCTTCTATTTCTTCCCAAGTCAGTATAGGTTGTTCATGTGTTTGTAGGAATTTGCCCATTTCATCTAAGTTGTCTAGCTTGTTGGCATACAGTCATTCATAGTAACCTCTTATGATCTTCTCTATTTCCTCAGGGTCCATGGTAATGCAACTTCCCCTTGTTTCTGCTTTTATTTATTTGCAGCTTCTCTCCATTCATCTTTGTCAGTCTAGCTAAGAGCTTGTTGACTTTATTGATCTTCACAAAGAACCAACTTTTGGTTTTATTGATTCTATTGTTTTTTGTTTATTCTACATTTCAATAATTTCTGTCTAATATTTCTTTCTTTCCTTCCACTTGCTTTGGGATTAATTTGCTGTTCTTCCTTCTGTTTCTCCAGTTGTTCATTTAGGTTTTTTATTTTAATCTTTCTCTTTTTTAATGTAGGCATTTAGGGGCTGTACATTTCCTCTCAGTGTGCCTTTGCTGCATCCCATAAATTTTGATACATTGTGTTCTCATTTTCATTTGTGTCAAGACATTTTCTGATTTCTCTTGCAATTTCTTCCTTGACCCACGGATTATTTAAAAGCATGCCGTTTAACCTCCACATATTTGTGTATTTTCCCATTCTCCATTTGTTATGGTTTCCAGCTTCATTCCATTATAATCAGAGAAAGCCCTTTGTATAATTTCAGTCTTTTTAAATTTATTAAGACCTGTTTGGTGCCCCAGCATATGGTCTATCCTTGAGAATGTTCCATGAGCACTTGAGAAGAATTTGTATCCTGCTATTTAGGGATGTAGTATTCTACATATGTCTGTTAGGTCTAGTTCATTTATCATGTTATTTAGCTTCTCTGTTTCTTTATTGATTCTCTGTTTAGTTGTTCTATCTATTGGAGAGAATGGATATCTATCTATTCTAGTAGTCTATCTATTACTCCATTCAGTTTTACCAGTGTTTGCCTTATGTACTTTGGGGAACCTTGATTAGGAATATAGATATTTATGACTGTTGTTTCTTCTTGCTGAACTGCCCCTTTTATTACTCTATAGTGTCCTTCTTTACTTCTTATAACATGTTTGCATTTAAAGTCTATTTTGTCTGGTATTATTATAGCTACCCTAGTTTTCTTCTGCTTACTACTTGCATGGAATCTCTTCTTCCATCCTTTCACTCTAAACATGTTTGCATCTTTGGGTCTAAGATGAGTTTCTCATAAACAGCATATAGAGAGATCATATTTCCTAAGCTGCTCAGGGAGTTTAATTCATTAACAATCAAAGTTATTACTGATAACTTTGAGTTTTTGATTCAGCCATCTTATCCTTTGGTTTTCATTTGTCAGATCTATTTTTTCTCTCTTTTTATCCTTTAATTTTTACCCTTACTAATATTCTTCAATTCTGTATACTCCTCAAAACTTCTCTCATCTGTCTTTTCTTTTCACCCAGCAGGACTCCTTTAGCAGGTCTTATAGGGCCAGACTCTTATTAATGAACTCACTCAGCTTCTGTTTATCTGTGAATATTTTAAACTCTCCTTCACATTTTTTCTTTTTTTTCTTTTTTCTTTTTTTTTTTTTGCATGGGCAGGCACCAGGAAGCAAACCCGGGTCTCTGGCATGGCAAGCGAGAACTCTACCTGCTGAGCCATCGTGGTCCACCCTCTCCTTCATTTTTGAAGGACAGTTTTGCGTATAAAGAATTCTTGGCTGGCAATTTTTTTCTTTCAGTGACTTAAATATATCAAACCACTGCCTTCTTATCTCCATGGTATCTATGAGAAATCAGTACTTGCTCTTATTTGTATGTGGTAACTCACTTTTCTCTTCCTGCTTTCAGAATTTTCTCCTTCTCTTTGACATTTGACAGTCTAGTTATTATGTGTCTTGGAGTGGGAATATTCAGAATTATCATGTTTGGAGTACATTGGGCTTCTTGGATTTGCATTTTTATGTCTTTTATAAGAGTTGGAAATTTTTCAGCCATTATTGCTTCAAATAGTCTTCCCGACCCTTTTTCCTTCTTTTCTCCCTCTGGGCCACCCATGATGCATATATTTGTGCACTTTGTGTTGTCAATAATTTTCCTGTAACCCTGCTGATATTTTTCCATTTTTTCTCCATTTCTTCTTTTTTCTGTTCAAATTTGGTTGATCTATCTTTTAGTTCACTGATTCTTCTGCCTCATCAAATCTACTGTTGTGATTCCAGTCTGTACTTAATAAAAGAAATTAAAACTAGTTTTGTCTAATTCCAAGAAAGATTCTTCTACAAAATCACTTAGGTTTTTTTGTTTTGTTTTGTTTTTTTCAAAATCACTTTGTTTTTTACCTTCAAAGGATCATGAATAAAATTTAACTATGAGAAACAGGGATAAAATTGGGGAGGCTAAATTTTAGCCACCAGATGGTTAGTATGAGTTTACAGTGATAACAGAAAATGAATGAGCTTAGTGGTTAGTACAAGAATTTAAAACTAGGAAGATTAGGGTGGAATGAGAAGAGAAGCACTGACATCCAGCACCATTTTGCAGCCTAAATAAGGAAAAAGAGCTCACTCTTGTTACCCTGTTGAAAGCATTTCTGCTCACCCATCTAGTTTTCAAAATGATTGTTCAGTGCTTCTTTCTTTTCAGGCTTACATCTTAAATGTTTAGCAAGCTGAGGAGCCTGTAAAAGACCTTCAGCATAAATTCTTCCATTCATCTCAGGAAGAAAGTTTGTCTGATCTCGCTAACACAGATTTAAGTCCACAGTGCAGTGTCTTAACAATATCTTAGCTGGCCATGGGGCAGGACTCTTCAAGCCTCAGTGCTTGTTCATATGAAGCCAATCCTCTCCTTCTAGAAAGGGACAAACCACCCCAAAGGCAGCTTCTGGAAAGATAATTCCTGCACTTCAAAAAGAGCTGCCCACACATATTCTACATAACATGTACATTCTGAGTGAAAACACTGAGGCCCAGTGTTGGGAAAATACAGTTAAAAATAAAGTCTTCTCCCAACCTGGAAGACATCTCCACCAAGGTAAAAGAGAAATAAAAATAAATTTATTATGAATAAGCATTAATCCAGAAAGTGATGCATCACAGGCAATCAGCAAAGATTTACAATGATGGAAAAAAAAACAAAAACTCATCCTTTGTATGTGGCTAAACAGATACAATCCATTACATACACATTCTCAAGATATTTCAGAGGTTAATTTACAGTTGGAGCCAAGAGCTCCCTGGAAGTTATCCTAATATCTTCTGTGGAAACTGGGAAATAATGGTGATGTCTTCCTTGATTACATTTCAAGAAGTCAAAGAGAGAATGTACAATGACAGGTTTTCTAAAGTAAATACTAAGAGATAGGCGGGAGAAGGAAGTTTCCTCCGTTATATTCACAGGGAGAAGAGAGGGAGCCTGATTCGTGTGGTGATGCCATCTGGTGGACTTACTGCAAAATTACAAAATCAGAAGTGGAAAACATCCTCTGTAAACTATCAACAGCAAAATCAAATTTGTGAAGTGAAAGCAAATACCACACATCTTACAAGTTTTCAAAAATCAGTTTTGCCATTTGGATCTCTAAAAATTCTCAAGGGCCATATAAAATAAAACTTACAAACTATTTCAAGTGATATTCATTAATTATTCTATCCACCCTGAATTTCCAGAATAACTCCCACAGGGTGGATATTATATTAAGTGCTGAGGACAGAGATGAAGGCACAGAGCATGACCTCAAGAAGTTTACAGCTAGATGGAGTACATAAAAACGAACCGGTCATTTCCAACCATGATGGCTTGGAGCTGTGTACCCTAGAAAAACATGTTCTTAAACTTAATCCAGTACTGTTCTTAAACAAAATCCAGTACTTTTGATGTTATTTTTTACATTTTTGATGATATTACTTCAGTTAAGGTATGGCCCAGTTCAATCAAGGTAGGTCTTAAACCTATTACTGGAGTCCTTTGTAGGCCGAATGAAAATCAGACAGATGGAGAAAAAGCCACAGAGGGAGCAGCCAGAAGCTGAAATCAAGGGAATCTGTAAGAGAAGAGAGAGGCCTCCATGGGTGTGCCATGTGACAGAGGAACCATGGATCACGACAGCCAGCCCAGAACACCAGAACATCACTTTGATGCGGCCTTGATTTGGGCTTAATTTGGAATTCTCCTGGCCTCAAAACTGTGAACCATTAAATTCCCATTGTTTCCCATTATTACATGGTATTTGCTTAAACAGCCAAAGAAAACAAAAACACCAACTTAGGAGGCCAGGAGATTTTGCAAATGGAGAATAATATTTACTACAATATATAATTTGAGTGATTCTTATTTTATTAACTATACACATCTAACTGTGGTAGGCAGCCTCTAAAATGGCCCTGAGGATTCCCACATCCCGGTGTTCATGCCTCACGTGATGTCCTTCTTGTGAGTGCAGACTGCACCTGGTGCCGCACTTCTAGCTTCTAGTCAATACAATAGGGTGAAAGGGAAGAGATGTTGCTTTCAAGAAAGTTCCACAGGGTGAGCTTGGAAGAAGAACCTCCCCCTTTTGAGCTCCGAGCTGGCTGGCAGTCTAGGACAGCATCCTAAGGAAAGGCTGGTGAGAAACTGTCAGTCAAACACACAGCAAAGCCATGCCTGGATTCTGCCCCACAAGAAGGGTGAGATAAGTTTTTAGATGATTTTTTACATGAAATAAATAACTAATTCACTAACAGAAAGATGCTGAAACCTATTTAAACATTTGAAGCATAATTTCAGCATAATTGTTCAAAGTAAGTTCTATGCAAACTTTTAACTGCAATAAAAAAATTAGTTTTATTCTTTTGAACCTCAAAGTAGCAAACAAAACAAACACAAATAGAATTATTAGAAAATCTATTGCTATTCTTTATTCATAAATCTATTCTAAGATACAACAGTGTTTAAACTTCATTTCTTTTTGTTATTCCTGTAATTCTTTATACTTCTCTAAGGCTAGAATTATACCTGATACCTTCTATAGTGCAGCAATACTTCTTTTGATGCCATTCCAAGCTTTCAACAATCTCACCAGATCAAAAAGCAAATATTTAAGGAAATGATTTATCAAATGACTGATTTTCAGTTGGAAGCCAGGACCTGTTTATTTTTCCCACAGTGATTTAAGCCAGGCTGCCAGCTGTAAAGTTTTAAAGTTCGATTCCAAAAATAAGACATTTTAAATTCTCATCTTTCACATAGATTTTGGATTCTTATAACCTATTTTCTCCATCTTAAATAACGTGTTTTAATATTTGCTTAGCCAACATTTCATTGTGTATTATCCTATCATAACTATATGTTGATATTGTCTGATAGCATTATAAATTATGCATAATTTATTTCATTATTTAAATTTTAGTGTCATTTAGAATTATATCTCCTAGGAAAAGAGGAATCAAAGTAGTATGTATTAGCTAGGGTTCTCTAGAAAAATCAGCAGGAAATATCCGTGGATATAAAATTTATAAAAGTGTCTCACATAACCATGGGAACATAGAGTCCAAGGTCTGTAGGGCAGGCCGCAAGCTGCCAACTCCAGTGAAGTTCCTCAATGAACTCTCAGGAGAGGCCTGCTGGACAATAATAGGAATGGAAGAGTCCAAAATCTGTAAGGCAGCTGTGAAGCTGACAACTCTGATGAAGGGTCTGAATGAACTCCAAGGGAGAGGCTCACTGGCTAAAGCAGGAAGAGAGCTGTCTCTTCTGAATCCTCCTTAAAAGTCTTCCAGTGATTAGATTAAGCATCACTCATTGCAGAAGACACTCCCCTTGGCTGATTACAAATGCAATCAGCTGTGGATGCAGCTGACGTGGTCATGATTTAAGTCCATGAAATATCATAGCAACAGACTGGCCAGCACTTGCCCAACCAGACAAACAAGCACCACCACTTGGCCAAGTTGACATGTGAACTTGACCATGACATGATGCACTTACGTTCCTTTTTTAGGCATTTGGCTAAGTCATCATTTGAAACCAGAATATTGAACTCCACTTTTCCTTTTCTACTTTCTTATTATATATGATCATCCTATTTTTGCATCTCCTTTTTTGCCTCCACAACCAGACTATTCTCTTAAATGTGTTTTACCCTTTCTTTCCTCCGTTAAAATCCTTCAAAGACTACACTTTGAGCTGAGGATAAAAATCTAAAATAATCTCATCATCAGGCCTCTAACCACTTCTCCATCTTCATCTGTCACTTCCCCCACTTTCCATAATCTCCCACAATATTAGCCTCTATTTAGATTTCTGTTTTAGTTTCCTGACTGCTAAAACAAAACAAAAAACCATACAGTAGGTTGGCTTAAATCAACAGGAATATGTTAGCTCATAGTTTTGAGGTCAGAAGTTCAAAACTGAGGTGTCCGAAGGTGATACTTTCCTAGAAGGCTGTAGCATCCTGAGACTGGCTGCTAGCAATCCTTTGTCCTTGGCTTTTCTGTTATATGACATGCACATGGCAGCATCTTCTTTTCTTTTCCAGGTTCCCTTGATTTCCAGCTTTGGGGTTCTCCCTCTGTTTTCTCTTTTATCTGACTTTCACCTTGCCTATGAGGGACTGGAGTAATCTGTACTAAAGTCCAACTTGATTCAGTTGGATCACACGTTAACTGAAGCAATGTCTTGAAGAGATCTTATTGACAATGGGATCACACCCACCCAATTATGGATGAAGACCAAGAACGTGGGGTACACAATTTAATCCACCACAACCTCAAATATACCAGCCTAGGTATTTGGGGATAATTCCTGTTCTCAGAAAGTTTTTAGACTAGTGAAACAAAGCATTGCAGTAAACAACCACAACAGAAAAACCATATCTTCTCTTGCTATCGCTGGCACCTAGCACAGTACTTAACAGTTTCCTATTGCTCAATTCAATTGCTCAGCCCGTGGGTGACCTGCAAAAGCATTTTGTGGTTAAAGTAAGAGAGTATTGGGCTAATTAACCAGATGAAAGGAATTAATGTATACCATAAAAATGTTGTTGCAACATTGTTTCAAACAAAACAGATATTAACGTCTAGGTAAAAATGAAATAATAGAAGTATAAGATTACTGGACATGGCTGTAGCATAGTACAGAACACTTATCAATAAAAGACACTGAAAAAGATGAATTTAAGGAGATCTTTTCATTGAGGTATGCTATGTATGTGCTGTAATCCTCTATGTCTGCCCTTACCTCAAATATATGTGAATCAACAAATAATAATTTCCTATAAGTATCTAAGAATAAATGACTAGTGCGCAGAGTTTTAACATTTAATAAGTCATTAAAGTGTAATTGAATGAAAAATATTTCTCCTTAGCCCAGCTTCCTAATGTCACTCATGGCAAATTACAGCATGTGTGGTTTTTCATTTTGTTTTGTTAAAGTTATAGTTTACTACTATAACTATGAGAACAAAAATAATTACAAATCACTGTAATTGTGAGAGGGATTTCCTGGAGCTTTCCAAAGCCATAAAAGCTAAGATATTTTCTTTCAGTTCTTCTACTGGTATGGCCATCTGTGATGGAGGAAACCCAAGGCCATGAATGGAGAATCCACTCAAATTATCAAAAAGGTTTGTCAGAAAACAACCATATAAGGAGAGTGGTAATGTGTCCATACCATATAACGCACATATATATTGCCCTGACCTTATCTCCCTAAATAACAACAATCCGAAATAGCAAATATACATTAACTATAGTTAAATAAAACAAGATGGTCTTTTCTGTTTTTCTGCCCTATAATCAATTCTCAGGTCCAGGAAAAGATGATGCCCTGTTGTTCTGAGATTGTGGAAGTACAGATGGCCTTGAGGATTATACTTGTTCTCCACCTTTGAAGGTTTATAAGTAGAATTTGTGTGTATAAGATACAGGAAGAAATATTTTCATTCATATTTTTAAAAAATGTATTCTAGAAGCAGTTAAAATGGTGATTTGAATACCTAGGGAAAAAATGAGTCCCATTTCTCTGAAGTGTTCAAATACATGGACAACGTCTTGGCAAGGAAATTGAAAAGAGAAGAAATTTACAAATTTATTGGATGAGTGGACATTTAAGATCCTGTTCAAATCTATGATCTAATGATTCTATGAGAATGGGGATAACAATAATATTTCCTGCCAAAAGTTCTGGATTGTGATTTCTTCCTTTTGTCAATATGAAACTTCACTTCTGTGTCAATCTCCTTCTCAGTCATTTCTGGAGAGGAGAGAAAAATATTGAAATAAGATATGGAGAAAGGAAAATTTCTATAATGGTTTAGGAAAGAAAATCATTATAATTTACACATCCTGTATAATACATGGAAAACAGTTTTGATCAAAATAATATATTAAGTGGATTTTCTTCCTTATTTACAAGAATTCCATAGAAGGCCCTTCCTAAGTAAAGATTATATTGGAGTGTCTCATATGTACAGCTTCTGTAGATGTAAGGAATGCTGCCCTGCTAGTGATGGATGGAGAAACCATTTGATTTGAGAGGGCAAAACTACATGGTGGTAAGATGAAAGAGTTACAAGATTTTACTTATGATCAACACATTTTAAATGGCCTATTATTTATACAACAAAATATATGTGAAGGTCAGGGGTCCAAGAGGGCTGCTTTTATCTGTCAGAAAGGGCTCTAGAAACTATATAACACAGTATATAGTGGATAAAGAAAAACTTACAACTATACTACTTGTATGGTATTTCTGCTCTCTGCCGTTTTACCTGTAGTGGTTATCAGAAAAAAAGAAACTGAGTAAACTGCCTTTGAGGAAATAAAAATGGTAAATGGTAGAGTTAGAAAACTATTTTGTTGATTATTTTACCAATTGGCCCAAAGGCAGCAGTTATGTCATATTTATTTTGAATTTCTAGTACTTAACAGTTTCCTATTGCTCAATTCAATTGCTCAATAAATGTTTCCAGTATAATTTTTTAACTCTAAAAAATGTCTTTATTATATAGCTTTAAGTACATTTTGTATATTTTGACACTGAAAGTACACATTACCCAGAACCTTATTTCCTCTGTTAGTTTTAAGCTCTGAAAGAGCTTTCAAATGAAATCTTAGAGCTACCTCTCCTCTGCCTCTACTTTTCACCACTTTTCATCACTGGAAGATGGTTTGCTTCATATTCAACCAAGGGAACTTTTTCTTTTTCAAATGTTCACTTCTCTTCTAATTTTTCCCTGGTAAAAAATTGTATTGTTTTAATGACAAGAGGAATGCTAGGACTAATTGAGGAAATACATTTCTTTAAAATTTATACAAACCATGAAAGAAGATGCAAAGAATATTTTTCAGTATAATTCGAATGAACAAATATTTACTTAATGGGATCCAAAGTGACATAATAGAAGACAAAAGGGTTTCCTAGAGCAGGAAAATAAGCAGTTAATCCTATCTATGAATGTGCCAATTAAGCTGTTTCTTGAGAGATAGCTGTAGAAATAGGAGATGAAAAAAGCATATTAGACAAAATGAAACTCAGGACTAGAGCAAGGAATGGGTGAAACAGCATATAGCAAAGAGAATCTAAAGTATACGAAAACCAATTCTAAAACTAAATTAATTATTTTATGGATTTTTCTGTAAACTGTTTTATTTTGAGATTCTAACAAAAACATGGTAGATAAAACCAAAGAAGAAAGAACTGAAAACAACCACAACCCTATCCCACATTATCGATTTCTGGTAGTCCTCTCTTTCTGTTATGAATCAGCCTCCATGCACTGTGGATGTGCTTAGTATCAGGTTCATTTTTTTTCTTCGTTAGTCAGTTTCAATATGTACCTCCACCTGGTCTTACTCCTACTTTAAGAGACTAAAAGGCCTATTTTACATAATTAGTATATAACTAGCACCAAAGCATGGCACCTGCCATATCAAATGCTTACAATAATACACGCGTCTGCCTTTGTGCCCAGGAAAATATCCATTATTCTCAATCTAGTAAGATAATGCAAAGGGATCTCAGCTAAAGATAGAGATCAGAGATATATCATTGTTGGAGTGGAATCAGGTGGCCAAGGGTCAAACTCTAACTGTTATTAATTGAATAAGATTACTATGCCTCAGTTACCTCATCTATAAAATGAGGAAAAATGGTATTATTGTGTAGGGTTGTTAGAATGATAAAGTAGGAAACTATTTATGTATCAGTAAGAAATAGCAAGGAAAACAGAAACTTCCAAGTATTTTAAACAGAGGGAATTTCATGCAGACAATTGATTAAGCAGTGACAGAAGCTGCTAAGAAGCCACTTGGAAGTCATTAAAGAACGTCAGAGTTGATCAATACCAGAAAGCTTCTACCACTCTCTCAGCTGAAGGTATAAAGGAAGGAGGTGATCTTTCTGGAGCCAGGATTCCTGGCAGAAGCTAAAACCACCGCAGGACTGTCAAACAAGAAACAGGGCCACAGTGGTTGTTGGCAGAGATGCCACCTAATGCAGAGAAGGGCTAAAAATACTCTGACTTATCTGTGTGCCATGTGAGATTCAGAGTTCTGCAGCTATGAAAGTCAGCATTACCCCATGCAGCAACTGTTAAAGAAGATGAAAAAGAGATCAGATTTCAATAAAAGATATGAATGAAGCTGATCTGGTTAGGATTAAGGTAAATCAGAATACAAGGTAAAGGGTGACATTGTCTGTATTTTAAAACTCCAACTTCTGTAGGAGACCAAAGGAGATGTTTATTTTGTCCAAAATTTAAATTTTCTGTAGCACTCAGTCTAATTTAACATGTTTGGCCAGTGTATTTAAACAACATAATTACCTGGATCCTAGAATAGGGAATGAGATCTTGTTACTCTATATAGTATAATGTAATATCCTGATACAATCCTGAGTATCTTGGGCAGCAAATAAAAAGTGCCTTTGAGACACTGGAGAAAAACATGTGGAACTATTAAACCTCCCCACCTGGGGAATTCCTGATATTCTCTCAAGCATTAGGGACTCACAATTTAATAAGCCAAGCACTCAACCTTGAGGCTTACCCTTCTGAAACTTATTTCTGCAATGGCAAACCTAAGCCTACTTATAATTATGCCTAAGATTTGCCCCCAGAGAACCTCTTTTGTTGCTCAGATGGGGCCTCTCTAAGCCAAATCTCAAATAAACTCACTACCTTCCTCCTCATATGGGACATGACTCAAGGATAACTCTGGCCCTGGCTCCATGGGATTAAGAATGCCTTCTTGATGGAAAGGGGGAAAAGAAATGGAACAAAGTAAAGATTCAGTAGCTAAGAGATTTCAAATAGAGTCAAGAGGTCATTTTGGAGGTTACTTTTATGCAAGATATTGCAAATTGCCACCACGTATGCCAAGCCCCAACCAACAGTATTCCTGGAAGCCCCACACTCTAAGACTCTAGAAATGTTTTACTTAGTAAGTTCATTTTTTCAGAAACTTAAGGCTTCCAGATTGTTCCCATGCCAGATAAGCCCTGAAACCCAGAGATACCAATCTCTCCAAGAATATCAACCAGTTTTATTCCTCTACACCATAAGACCATTTTAGCTTCCCCTTTACAACAAGAAGCCAAAATTGTCATTGCCCAGATATCCCTGAAGATTAAGAGGAAGCTCAAATGAGAGGGAAGAGGTGTAACTGAGAAATTAGGATTTAACAAGTGCCTGTGACCACTGACTTTTTACATAGATACTTCTTTTTAGAAGCTCATGCTTTAGAATAGCCAGGAGTAAATACCTGATGTGGTTAAACTATAATTCAGCAGCCCTGTTCTTTGATAATGATTGTATAACTATATTGCAAGAAAAAAAAAAAAAGAAAAAGTCAGTTACCTGTGTTTGTAAGGATCTATTTCTAAACGTTTTGTTCTGTTATATATATATCTGAAATGTTATTTTAGTTTGTTAAATGCTGACAGAATGCAATATACCAGAAATAGAAGGCTTTTAAAAGGGGAGTTTATTCAGTTACAAGTTTACAGTTCTAAGGCCATAAAAATGTCCAAACTAAGGCTTTCAGAGAAAGATACCTTGACTCAGGCTGATGCTCTGTTACTTGGGAAGGCATGTGACTGGCACCTGCTGATCCTTCTTCCCAGTTCCATTGCTTCCAATTTCTGATGCCAGTGGTTTCCTCTATAAGCATCTTTGGGCCTTCACTTAGCTCCTCCAGGATATAACCCTAGGTTCTGGCTTGCTTAGCATCTCATGGGAAGGCACATGACAACATCCGCTGGGTTATGCATTTCCAAATATCCATGCAAGGTGTTGCTCTGTAAGAACTCCAAGCATCTCCAAATGTCTGTCTGTCATCTCTGGGGTAAAACCAAAATATTTCTCCTTTTAAAGGACTCCAATAAACTAATCAAGACCCATCATAATGGGTAGAGTCTAATCTAATCAAAAAGTCACATCCACAGTTGGATGTATCATATCTCCATGGAAACAATCCAATCAAAAGGTCCCACTTACAACTGAGTGTATCATATCTCCATGGAAACAATCCAAAGTGTCTACCCCACAATGTTGAATCAGGATTAAAAGAAACATGGCTGTCCCCACAAGACTGAATCAGGGAAAAGGAAATGGTCTTTCTTGGGTACAAAATAGCTTAAAACCAGCACACATGTATGTATATACACACACACACACAACCACACAAACACACACATATCTGACAATACTATGCTGTCTTAGTTAATCTATTTCTATTGTAAGTCTTAAAATTGGGTAGAGTAGGGGGGGTGCATGTGTAGTTCAGTGGTAGAATTCTCACCTGCCGTGCGCGAGACCAAGATTCAATTCCTGGCCCAGGTACTTCCCAAACAAACAAAAACAAACAAACAAACCAAAACTCAACAAATGGAATGGTGACTCTAAGATTAGAGAGTAGGACTGCTGCAATAACAGGACACTCACATGGAAAAAGAATGAAATGTGACCCCACCATAGCAGCATACAAAAAATAAATAAATATATATATTTTTTAAATTGGGTAGAGTACTGTAGAATATAGCAAGATCTAGAGGTACACAGATGCTAAAGATGGGGGAATGGCTACCCAATGAGGTTGCACTTAAATACAAAAGGGAATGGATAGAAGTGATGATAG
>PVIY010043911.1:0-20025 GCA_004026745.1 Myrmecophaga tridactyla
ATTCTGTGCTCCCTGTGTTTCAATTGTTCAAATGAGCTATATAGATACATTGAATTAGATTATGCTCTACAGAAAAGTTCAGTTCCAGACTAAATAAATCTTTCTTCCATTGGTCTCAAAGAATATATGTGGTTCTAAAATATAGACACAGTCTTCCTCACCCCATGTTCTGAATTACTTTAACCCCAACCTGTCTGGCTTCATTCTTATCTCTAAATATCAGGTTATATATATAAAACAGCCTCTTAAAATTCAGAAATAATAATCACCAGTCCGGACTAAATGTGTCTGCTCTAAAAGCTTACAACCTAGGCCCCCGTTTTCTTCTGAGCATTTTCTAAAGGTGACCATACTGTTCTTGTTCTTTTGTTTCTGGCTTATTTTGTCTCACCAAATGTCCCACATGTTCATTCACATCGTTGCATGCCTCATGACTTTGTTCCCTTTTGTAGCAGCACAGCCTTCATTCTTAAGTATACACCATCGTTCACCAATCTACTTCTCCATCAGTGCATCCTTCAGCCACCTGCATTCATCAGGCATCATGTAGAGGGCCCAAAGTCCACAGTCCATCAACATTCTCAATTTTGGATAATTTCATTGTTCCCAAGAGAAAGAAAACAAATAAACACATCCTTGCCAAATAGGAGATCTAAACCTCCTCTTAACTCTTGTCCCTCCCCCTGTTATTTACCTCTGCTGTTGCTGTGGCAGTGCTGATGGTTTCCTTTTGAACATAGCTCATAGCATGAAACAGCAGTTTTCCCCCTGTACCCTGGACTTAAACACTCTTTATACAAGAATCATATCTTTGAAGTAATTCTTGCAAGAACTAATTCATATTTCTAGTGTTAATCAGTGGGACACATAGGTCTATACAACCCCTTTCAATCTTGTTCATCTTCAATATTGTAATATTACTTACAAACCCACCAGAGAACCACCTTCGCTCCTATCTATTTCCTTATATTGGAGTTCAATCTCATTAGCTAACAGTTCACCCATTTCTAGCTTCTATGTATCTCTAAAACCCCCATATTCGTTATTATAAGCCTCTGTTTATACCTTTATGCCGGTCATAAAAGAATCATACAGTATCTGTCCTTTTGTGTCTGGCTAACTTCACTCAGCACTATGTCCTCAAGGGCCACCCAACTTGTCATGTGCTTCAGGATGTCATTTGGTCTTACTGCTGCATAATATTCCATCGTATGTATATACCACATTTTGTTGATCCACTTGTCTGTTGATGAGCATTTGGTTTGTTTCCATCTTTGGTGATTGTGAATAATGCTGCTATGAACATCGGTGTGTAAATGTCTGTTTGTGTCATTGCTTTCAGCTCTCCTGGGTATATACCAAGTAGTGCTATTGCTGGGTCATAGGGCAACTTGATACTTAGTTTCCTAAGGAACCGCCAAACAGTCTTCCATAGTGGCTGCACCATTGTACATTCCCACCAGCAGTGCAGAAGTGTCCCAGTTTCTCCACATCCTTTCCAACATTTATAGTTTCCTGTTTGTTTAATAGCAGCTATTCTTATAGGTGTGAGGTGGTATCTCATTGTAGTCTTGATCTGCATTTCCCTTATAGCCAATGAAAATGAGCATCTCTTCATGTGCTTTTGAGCTATCTGTATTTGCTCTTCAGAAAAATGTCTATTCATATCTTTAGCCCATTTTATAATTGGGTTGTTCTTCTGTTGTTGAGTTGTATGATTTCTTTGTATATATAAGAAATCAAACCTTTGTCTGATATGTGATTTCCAAACATTTTCTCCCATTGAGTTGACTGCCTTTTCACCTTTTTGACAAAGTCTTTTGAAGTGCAGAAGCATTTGATTTTGAACAGTTCCCGCTTATCTATTTTTTCTTTTGTTGCTTGTGTTTTGGGTGTAAAGCTTAGGAAGCTACCTCCTATTACTAAGTCTTGAAGATGTTTCCCTGCATTCTCTTCTAGAAGCTTTATGGTTCTAGTTCTTATAGTTAGGTGTTTGATCCACTTTGAATTAATTTTTGTGTAGGGTGTAAGATAGGGGTCCTCTTTCATTCTTTTGGCAATTGATATCCAGTTCTTCCATGCCCAATTATTGAAAAGACTATTTTGTCCCAGTTCAAAGGATTTGGAGGCCTTGTCAAAATTCAGTTGAGCATAGATTTGATGGTCTATTTCTGCAATCTCAATTCGATTCCATTGGTCAATGCTTCTATCTTTCTGCCAGTACCATGCTGTTTCCACCACTGTGGCTTTTTAATAGGTTTTAAAATCAGGGAGTGTTAATCCTTCCACTTCGTTCTTCTTTTTTAGGATGCTTTTAGCTATTCGGGGTCTCTTTCCCTTCCAGACGAATTTGGTAGTTAGTTTTTCCAAATCTTCAAAGGAGGTTGTTGAAATTTTGATTGGTACTGTGTTGAATTTGTAGATCAATTTGGGGAGAATTGACATCTTAACTATATTTAGCCTTCCTATTCATGAGCAGGGAATGTCTTCCCACCTACTTAGATCTCTGATTTCTTTTAGCAATGTTATGTAGTTTTCTGTGTACAAGTTCTTTACATCCCTAGTTAAGTTCATTCCTAAGTACATACCCCATCTTGACAGAGGGTGGAAGGGTCCATAGCCCAGGGACCTGCCACACCCTACAGGGATGGATAGGTGACCTTACCAACTTGCTTCTCCTTCTCACACACCTGGAGAGGCTGTCCCTCTGGGAAAGGTCCCCTTGGTACAAGGAAAGAAATGCTACAAGTTCTACTTTGTCTCTAGCCAGCCTGAAACCCCACCTAGCAGCAATCATCATACGCTTGTCACTACACACATACACACTGCACCATCAGCAGCTGTTCCTGATCTGCCTCTGCCTAGAGACTGTGTGTGCCTCACAACTGCAAGGGAGATCTGAGCTGCCCAGTGACCTCAGTCTCTGGCCAGGGCCTACCTAAATGAATGATAGTGAATGGGGATGAGTGGATGGTTGAATGCATGTGGGTGTGTAGGTGGATGAAAGGATGGGTGAGTGGGTGGGTGGTGGACAGGTGGACGGATGGATGGGTGAGTGAGTGGATGGATGGGTGGGTGAATGGGTAGGTAGGTGGATAGATGAGAGGTTGAATGGATGGATAGGTGGGAGGGTGGATAGGGAAGTGGGTGAATGGGTGGGTGGATGGGTGAGTGGGTGGGTAGACTGATGAATGAATGGATGAATGAGTGGGTAAATGGATGGGTGGATGAGTGGTAGATGGACAGGATGAGTGGGTGGTAGATGGATGGGTAGGTGAGTAGGTAGATGGATGCATAGATGGATGGGTGGATGCATAGGTGGTAGTAGGTAGATGGGTGGTGTGAGTGGTAGGATGAATGAATGGATGAGTGGATGGATGAGTGGGTGGTAGATGAATGGGTAGGTAGGTGAGTGGGTGGATGGATGGGTGGGTGGGTGCTAAAGTGGACGCCTGTAGAACTGAGCTTTGGAGAACTTGGGTCTTGGGCTGGGGTCCCAATACTCCTACTGAGTTACTCCCCTCCCTTCTCAACAATCTTGTTCCCAAAGGTTTCAACCACTTATATGTCCATGCCCTCTGGCCCTTACCCACTCTCACTTTTTCACCCATCCCAGCCCCAACTTGTAGAGCTTACCCTAGCTTCAGGGACTCTACAGCAGCTGGTACTGATGCCTGGGACACTGCTCCCCTGGAGCTTCCCAGAGCTGGTTCCCCCTCCCCTCCCACCTCACCAAGGGAAGCCCTTCTCCCAGATATCCCAGCTATCACTCCCTCGCCGTCACTCTCATTTTCTTTCTAGAACATATTACTAACAAGAATGCTTATTTGGAGGTGAGCCAAGATGGCGGCTTAGCGAGGTGTGGGATTAGTTCGTCCTCCAGAGCAGCTAGTAAATAGCCAGGAACAGAACAGAACAACTGCTGGGGCCATGGCAGTGACCGGACACACAGCGTATCCCAGTCTGGACAAGCTGGACCGGCTCCGAGCCCACCCAGAACCGTGAGTCCCCCAAGCCATGGAGGCTGGCTCCCCTCCCCCACAGGCTACTTCCCAGAGGGGAAAGGAAAGGGACTTTACCAGCAACAGGGGCTAAGCCCAACCAAGCTTCAACTGTGGTTTAATTAACAAATTCTGACTACTAAAAACAGTCCCCCAGCTCAGCAGAACCTCGAGTAAAAGCTGAGGTTCCTGGTTTTTGCCCCGGTGCAGAGGGAGCAGGGCTGATAGAAAAAGGGAAAAAAAACAGAGGCTTTTTTGATCAGACAGCAGAAAATACTTGAAAGGGCCTGGGCCCTTTCCTCCTGAAGGAAAGGAGGGGGCACATAGGACCTGGAGATACACAAAGCAACGTACCAACTTAAGCTCTTGATTGGCAGACCCGAGGAACAGAGGTCCTGCTCTGAAAAGGATTTGTTTTTTTTGTTTTTTTTTTTTGGTGGCTGCGTTTCTAAGGCTTGAATACTCTTTGGATACAGCTGCAGGGCATCTCAGGCTCCAACTGCCCCAGGCATGGGCAGAGTTCAGCTTGTTTGAGAGTTTGGAGGCTGTGCCTTCCCCGGGAGAGGGGTGGGCCCAGGTCAGGTGGAACCCCTCCCTCAAGGAATTCAGACCCCAGGGTCTGGGAAACAGAAGGAGTAAAGCCACCCTACCACCTCTCCTCTGTCTGAGCTTACACCCCTAGCAGGGAGAGTAAGCTGAAGTTAAAAGTATCACCTTATACTGGTGCGACAGGCAGACAGAAATGCGCCACATGCCAGGCAGGATAGGAAAAGCAGAGTCCACAGGCTTCATAGGAAAGTCTTTGAACCTGCTGGGTCTCACCCTCAGGGAAAAGTGATGCAGTGACTCTCTTCTCCTGAGAGGAGGCTGGTTTGGTCTGGGAAAATCTGACTGGGGTCTGTAATACTTAAGTAGCCCCTCCTTAGGGGGGAAAAAAGGCACCATACAGGCAGGGCAAGAAACAAGAAAAGAAGAACTGAAAAATTATGATCTGTTAAATAAAACCTAAGCTGGAGGTCTAGAATAAGCTGAACTGAATGTCAAAGAACAGATAGATAACAAAGTCATCCAGCAATTAAATCCTAGGTAAAAACAAAGTGAAAACAATCTCCAGAATAAACTAATTAAGGAAATTAAATATCTAGAGGCCAGCAAAAAATAACTAGTCATACTAGGAAAATTGAAGATATGGCCCAGTCAAAGGAATAAACCAACAATTCAAATGAGATACAGGAGTTCAAACAATTAATTCAGAATGTTTGAAGAGACATGGAAAACCTCATCAAAAATCAAATTAATGAACTGAGGGGGATATAAAGAAGGCAAGGAATGAACAAAAAGAAGAAATCGAAAGTCTGGAATGACTTTCACAGTAGAAGAGATGAAAAAAACAATGGAAACCTACAATGGTAGATTTCAAGAGGCAGAAGATAGGATGAGTGAACTGGAGGATGGGACGGCTGAAATCTGACAAGCAAAAGAAAATATAGAGAAAAGAATGGAAAAATATGAGCAGGGACTCATGGAATTGAATGACAACATGAAGCGCAAGAATATGTGTTGTGGGTGTCCCAGAAGAGAAAAGGAGGAGAAAACTAATGGAGGAAATTATCACTAAAAAGTTTCCAACTCTTATGAAAGACTTAAAATTACAGATCCAAGAAATTCAGCGTACCCCAAACAGAATAGATTCAAATAGATGTCCTCGAAAACGCTTACTAATCAGAATATCAGATGTCAAAGAGAAAGAGAGTCTTGAAAGCAGCAAGAGAAAAGCAATCGTCACATTCAAGGGAAGCCCAATAAGACTATGCGTAGATTTCTCAGCAGAAACCACAGAGGCGAGAAGACAGTGGGATGATACATATAAGTTATTAAAAGAGAAAAACTGCTAACCAAGAATTCTATATCCAGCAAAATTGTCCTTCAAAAATAAGGGGGCATTCCAAAATATGTAGGATTTTTGTTTCTATACATTAGAAATGAACAATCTGAGGGGGAAATCAAGAAAAAACTTCCATTTATAATTGCAATCAAAAGAATGAAATACTTAGGAATAAATTTAACTAAAGAGACAAAAGACCCATACAAAGAAAATTACAAGAAATTGTTAAAAGAAATCACAGAAGACCTAAATAAATGGAAGGGCATACCATGTTCATGGATTGGAAGACTAAATATAGTTAAGATGTCAATTCTACCTAAATTGATTTATAGATTCAATGCAATACAAATTAAAATCCCAAAAACGTACTTCGCAGAAATAGACAAACCAATAACCAAATTTATATGGAAGGGCAGGGTGCCCCAAATAGCTAAAAATATCCTGAGAAGGAAAAATGAAGTCGGAGGTCTCATGCTACCTGACGTTAAGGTGTATTATGAAGCTACAGTGGTCAAAACAGCATGGTACTGGCATAAAGATATATATACTGACCAATGAAATTGAATTGAGTGTTCAGATATAGTCCCTCTCATTTATGGACAATTGATCTTTGATAAGGCAGTCAAGTCAACTCACCTGGGACAGAACAGTCTCGTCAATAAATGGTGCGTAGAGAACTGGATATCCACATGCAAAAGAATGAAAGAGGATCCATATCTCACACCCTATACAAAAATTAACTCAAACTGGATCAAAAACCTAAACATCAGATCTAAGACCATAAAACTGTTAGAAGAAAATGTAGGGAAATATCTTATAAATTTTCTAATAGGAGGCTGTTTCCTAGACATTACACCCAAAGCACGAGCATTTTAGAAACAAATAAATGGGAACTCCTCAAAATTAAACACTTCAGTGCATCAAAGAACTTCGTCAAGAAAGTAAAAAGACAGCCTACACAATGAGAGACAATATTTGGAAATGATAAATCAGATAAAGGTCTAGTATGCAGAATATATAAAGAGATCGTTCAACTCAACAACAAAAAGACAGACAACCCAATTACAACATGGGCAAAAGACTTGAACAGACACTTCTCAGAAGAGAAAATACAAATGGCCAAAAGGCACATGAAAAGATGTTCAACTTCCTTAGCTATTAAGGAAATGCAAATCAAAACCACAATGAGATATCATCTCACATCCACCAGAATATTCATTATCAATAAAACAGAAAATGACAAGTATGTGGAGAAAGAGGCACACTTATCCACTGTCGGTGGAAATGTCAAATGATACAACTGCTGTGGAAGGCAGTTCGGCAGTTCCTCAGGAAGCTAAGTATAGAATTGCCATATAATTGGCAATACCACTGCTAGGTATCTATTCAGAGGACATGAGGGCAAGGACACAAGAGGACATTTGCTCACCAATGTTCATAGCCGCATTATTTACAATTGCGAAGAGATGGAAACAGCCCAAATGTCCATCAACAGATGAGTGGCTAAACAAGCTGTGGTATATACATACAATGGAATATTATGCAGCTGTAACACAGAATAAAGTCATGAAGTATGTAACAACAGGGATGAACCTTGAGGACATTATGCTGGGTGAGATTAGCCAGAAACAAAAGGACAAATACTGTATGGTCTCACTGATATGAACTAACATAAGGAATGAACTTGGAGAATTTCAGTGAAGAACAGAGACCATCAGGAGATAGAAATTGGGTAGATATTGGGTAATTGGAACTGAAGGGATACAGATTGTGCAACAGGACTCGTAAAAATTCAGAAATGGATAGCACAATACTACCTAACTGTAATACAGTAATGTTGGTACACTGAATGAAGCTGAATGTGAGAATGATAGAGGGAGGAGGGTTAGGGGCACAAATGAAATCAGAAGGAAAGATAGACAATAAAGACTGAGATGGTATAATCTAGGAATGCCTAGAGTGTACAATGATAGTGACTAAATTTACAAATTTAAAACTGTTTTTGCATGAGGAAGAACAAAGGAATGTCAATATTGGAGGATGTTGAAAATAGATGGTAATTCATTTTTTAAAACTTTAATTTATGTGTGAGACTAAAGCAAAAAAGGTTTATTTGGTACAAAATTTATATTTTCACTAGTGTATTTCCTAATATAACTTATGTAGACAGTTTAATTGAACACCACAAGTACATGGAATCTTGAGTAGGGCATGAGATTTTGTAAGTTTGTCCTGAGTGATGCCCTGATAAATCCTAGAGTAATATGAACAGTGAATTAGAAAGTATTTGCAAAGTCCCCTTGGGGGAATGGCGAGAAAAGAGCAAAAATTCAACTTCCCCATGTGGAGAATTCCTGATATTTTCACAAGCAGTGGGAACAACCAAAGCAATAGGCTGAGCCCTCAATCTTGGAGTTTGTTCATATGAAACTTATGCCTGCAAAGGATAGGTTAGGCCTACTTAAAATTAGGCCTAAGAGTCACCCCCAGAGAACCTTTTTTGTTGCTCAGATGTGGCCTCTCTCAGCCAACACAAGCAAATTCACTGCCCTCCCCCTCTACGTGGGACATGACTCCCAGGGGCGTGGACCTTCCTGGCAACGTGGGACAGAAATCCTACAATGAGCTGGGGCTCAGCATCAAGGGATTGAGAAAACCTTCTCGACCAAAAGGGGGGAGAAATAAGATAAAATGTCAATGGCTGACAGAGTCCAAACAGAGTTGAGAGCTTATCCTGGAGATTATTCTTATGCACTAAATAGATATCATCTTTTTAGGTAAGGCACAATGGAGAGGTTGGAGGGAAGTGCCTGAAAATGTAGAGCTGTGTTCCAGTACCCATATTTCTTGAAGATGATTGTATAATGATATAGCTTTCACAATGTGACTGTGTGATTGTGAAAACCTTGTGTCTGATGCTCCTTTTATCTATGGTATAGACAGATGAGTAAAACATATGGATTAAAAATAAATAAACAATAGGGGGAACAAATGTCAATAAATTTAGTAGGTTGAAATATTAGTGATAAATGAGAGGGAGTGGTAAGGGGTATGGGAAAAAAACGGGAAACAAAGGCTAAAATATATTGGGTATATGGAAATAAAAGCAATCAATGAGCGGGAGGGGTAATGGGTATGGTATGTATGAGTTTTTTTCTTTTTCTGAATTGATGCAAATATTCTAAGAAATGATCATGGTGATGAATTCACAACTATGTGATGATATTGTGAGTTATTGATTATTTATCAAGAATGGAATGATCATATGGTAAGAATGTTCATTATTGTTTGTTTTAAAAAAATTTAAAAATTTTAAAAGGATGTTTATTTGTCCACTTGGTTTCTGTCTGCCCACCTCCCATCCCCCACTAGAATGTAAGCTCCATGAAGGCAAGGACCTGGCACTCTCTATATTGGTAGCACCTACATAGACGCTCAACTCATGCTTGAGGAACTAATGTTACGCTACTGCCCCTATAGGTTAATGCTCTGGGTGCACAGGTTTCACCCCATATAGCCAAGAGGCAGGCTTGGCATAGTACCAATGCCCCAAGAAAGGGTTCAGAGCTGTAAGCCTTCTCCCAGCTGTGTCCTCCAGGGAAACACCCTCCCCTCTGAGGTTTGGTTTCATTAGGAAAAGAATCTCCACTTTACAAGAGTGCCGTGAGGTTTAAGACAGATAATGAAAGCAAAAGTATATGACATTGGAAAGTGCTAGACTCGCGAGCTGCCTTTATTGCCAGGTAGAAACCACCCACCTCTAGCTCAATCCCAGGACACCTCCCAGCCCTCGGGAGCCACAAATCTGAGTGCTGACATGCTGCCCACCTGCCACAGACCCAGCATATCTGTGGGCAGACCAGCAGGGCCCTGGTGGGGGTGGGGGCTGCTTAGGGGGATCCATGGTGAAACGGGGACAAAGCTTGCCCCCGCATGTTCTCTTCGGCTTGCAATTTTGTGCATTTAAAAAAAAATTTGTTGCCAACATTTAAAAATCAGGGATAATTTCACATACAAATCTGAACTTCTGGTTTCTCCAGATTTCTGACATTAGGCCCACATTTCTCCATTCCAGCAATTAACTATAACCGAATGGCATCTGCCACCTTGAGATGGAGATTCCTGCTTGTTTGCCAGTCACCACCACCCATCGTCGCCAAAAAACAGCTGCCATCATCAACTCGAAAGTGCAGATGTACTTATCACCAGCAATGGTACCCTGTGTCCGTTCTCTAACAGCAGTGGGAAAGTCACAACTGCTCAGCAAAGGCCTTGCAACTCACAGGCCCGCTTCCATCATCTGTATAACTTACCTGGCCCTGTGGGCTCTGCATCTGAAACCTCTGAACTAGCCCAACACCCTCCTTTCATCCAAAAGGTCAGCCCAGGGAGGGACAGGGGAGGTACACCTCCACCCCGTTTCATGCAGCTGGTAAGATAACAAGCCGAGTGCAGCCGCCAGACATCCCAAGTCCGAGCTAGTTTGCTCTATTAGAAGCTTTCCAATTCCTGGAGCCCTGAAGTGCTAGTAAGCAGGGTGGGGGTGCCAGGCTTGACTAGGCTGTGGCTGCGGGAGGAAGAGGCAGGACCCAAGGAACACTGTGCTTGGGTGCCCTCTGCTGGGGAAAGGCAGTTCTGCAGGTCCCAGGGATGATCTTGAACTTGTTTCCTCAGCCCTTACAGATGCCGAACCCTGTGCTTCCAGCCACCTCCTTCACAAAACCTTCTTGACTCCCAACCCTCAGCCTCTCTCCTGGGTACTCTGGCACCCATCTCGGCCCCCAGGGGGGCAGGGTTCAGCCTCCCTATTCTTTGTAGAGTTGTAGGGTCCTGGAAAACCATGCCACTGAAAAGGTGGTGACTCCAGGCTGTCATTCTTCAAGAGATGCTGAGAATCTGGACTTTCATGTGAAACTGACCAATTTTTAAAGGTTGGCTGAAACACAGAAATGACTCAGGCCAAAGAAAACACGTTGGCAGGGTGGATGTGGGCAAGCAGCCCCAGCCGGGGAGCTCTGCAGAGGCACGCAGCTGACAGAACCTCCGAGATGGTGGGCGGGAGCCAGTGGGTCTCAAAGTTTTGTTTATTTGAGCAGTTTGTAGCCACCGTGATGTTTGATCCTGAGAGGCAAGCAAGGGAGAGAAAATTCTTGGACCCATTTCCAAGTCTGGGACACTGAGGCTGAGGCGGGCTACTGGCAGGCTCCCAGCCAGCAGAGATGTGAGCTCTGAAGTTGTATGCGGCGGTGTCCCAGACAGCAGCGGGCCCCAAAGCCTGCCCCCCACAGCCATGCACAGAGCCTGGATGGGGGTTATGGGCAGCCTCCCCTGCCCCCCAGCAGCACCCTCACTCCCCACCTGGTCTGCACCCTCCTTGTCTTCTGGAGGGCCCAGCACCTCATAGCCATGGCAGCGGCCCTGTGCACACCCACCCACATGCCCTTATCCTTCAGGTGCACGGGGCCCTGGACGACCCACCCCACCAGAGCCCAGGCGGCTTTCCCCGTGGGTGGACAGTGCACCCACACATGAGCCCTGGGAAGGGGCGGGGCACTCAGGTCCAAGCAGAAGCACCTCCTGTAGCCTTGCCCATCCCAGGTGGGCCAGGAGGGCGGCCGTGGCCGGCATGGCAGCCTCACCAGTTGGCCTTCACTGCCTGGATGTCACTCACGAGGTTCTGGGCCAAGCAGATGCCAAAGATCTGTAAGACAGAGGGCAGGAGAGGGAGAGGCTCCTGTGGGGCCCGGGGGCAGCCTAGGGCCTGGGTGGGGATGGGTGGGGCCCAGCAGCACCTGGAGGAGGGCAATGCCCACGAAGACCCCGGCCACAACGATTAGGTTGTCCTGTAGCCACTTCTCAAACTGGCCCACGCAGCCCTTGGTGTAGATGGAGCCCTGCTGTTCCAGCTCCTGGGGACACACAGGCACCAGGGTCGGGATTCCCGCCACCGCGTCGTCTCAGACCCAGGTCTCCCTTCCCTCTACCAGCTTGCCAAGCTCAGCCCACGCGGGGTCCCGAACCCTGAGCGCCTGCTCCCTGGAGGGTCTTTGCAAAGCTGACCTTACTCGGCCTCCCAGTCCTCACTCCCTCTCCTCCAACAGTCCTTCCCCGATCCCATCTAGGGGTGCTGCCCAGCCCCTATCTCCCATCACCTCCCTCTGCTCACATTCTCCCCCGCCGTCAACTGAAACGCCTGCATGGATCTTCTCATGTGCTGATCTGTGTGCTTACTGGCACATAAAGGGAGAAAGCTGCTTGTCAGCAGGAGCTGTCTGTCCGTCTCACTCAGCACTGAACCTCCAGCTTCAAGGACAATGCTGGGCATGCAACACATGCTCAACCAAGTGAGAATGAAGTGCACCACCACCGGGCGGCACCACGCACTGGGGCCTGGGTGGGGGCCTGGGACTCAGCAACCCTCTCTGCAGAAGCCCCTAAGGATCCCCCAGCTGCTGCCCAGCCCTGTTGCCCCAGCCCTGCCCCCGGAGCCTGCCTCCCAAGCCCTACGACCCCAGGCTTGCCCTACTACCTGCCCCCCACCCAGGCCTGCCCCTCTCACCAGTTTGAGCCGGACATCATAGCCACACTGGGTGTTGAGGACGTCTTCCTGAGAAGAAACAGGCCACTCAGCGACTGGGTAAACAGGGACCCCACAGGGCCATGGTACCCGGGCCCCCAAAATCCTCCCTCTCGGGGGAAGGCGGCCCTGCTTTGTCCGCCACTCTGAAGCGAGCCTCCCTGAGGAGGGAGCCCATTCCCAGGGGCCAGGCTGTGGGGCTGTGAAGGCTGGAGCAGACCGGTTTCCTGCTTTAGAGCCCTGCCTACTGTTTTAGGAGAACGGGAGCCCTGGCCTCAGTGTCCTGGAAGAGTGGGTCTGTGTGGATGCCAGGCAAGGGTCAAGAACCGACCCCCAGCCCCGGCACCTTTGCCTGGGGCCCTGCAATGTGGCGGGCAGCCACAGCCTGGGCAACACCCTGCCACACCCCTAAAGGCGGAGGGAGTAATGCTGGCCCCCTGCCCCAGACCACCCACCGACCAGGCCTGGAGCAGACTTCACCTGGAGCCACATTTAGGAAGGAATATGGGGTGCACGGAACCTTCTAGTTCAGTCCCCAACCACTGGGGTCCTGTAATTTCAGTCTCAATAAAATCCAAGAAACAGGTTTGGCTGAAGAGGGAACACAGCTCCAACTCCGGAAGGCCTCAGCTGCCCCCGACAGACTCATCCAGGTAATGCATCCCCAGCTAAAATCGCCTCCCGCAAATGCTGGGGCCCCCACAGCAGGTTCGAACCAAGCAGAGCCCTAGGATGGGATCTTCCCAGATACTACCTGCCCACCTCACCCCACTTCCCTCATGGCAACGTCCCGGCCCTCTCCACCCACTCACCGCTGGGTCTCGGACGCAGCAGGAGAAGGGCACCCCACAGCGCTCTCGGCTCGGGTTCAAGTCAGTACAGTTGAAGTAGATATTGAGGTTCCAGTCGTTGGGCCCTCGGGCTCCACAGCAAGACCACTGGGGGTTGAGAGGGGGCAGCCCCAGATGAGTCAGACCCAGGCGCCAGCCTGGGAGCTTCATCCAGCCCGGGAACAGGCCCGGGCTACAGGAAGGCTCAGCGGGGTTGGGCATGGGCCTAGGGGCATCCAGGCACTGGAGACCCCCCACCCTGCTCCCCACAGCAGGCAGACCAGGCCTGAGCCCAGAGGGATCAGAGCTCTAGGCTCCTGTCCAGATTGGCGGGGTCATGGGATACTGGGAAGGGAGTCCTGTCCCCCTACCCCTAAGAGAGGCAGGAAGAGGAGGAAGGGGGTAACGACGTGGGCTCAAGGACAGGAGCTTCCTCTGGGCCTCCCTGAGAGGCAGACACCCAGCCAAGCTCCACGGGAATGGGGGCTCCACTCAATCCCTCATCTGTACTGGCTGTCTCTTCTACATGTGACCAGAGATTTTGGAAAGAACATGTCTCCTTTTCTGTGCAAGGAGATGAGAGGATTCCTGACCCCCACCCCACACCCCTTCCCTTCCCACCACCCTATTAACCATCCCCAATCCATACCTCCACCCCATCCCCACACTTAGCCCAGGGCAAGTGGTTCATAAATGCCTGCTGTCATCACACCTCATCCCCCATCACCCCCACGCTGGAACATTCTGTGCCTCTGCCCTAGGTGGGGGCAATAGCCATTATGGGACCTGCCTGGCAATGAACAAAGGAGCTCACATTCCAGCAGGGGAGATAGGAACACAGACCCTTAACTGATAGATGCAGCACAAGCTTCCATAAAGCCTGTCCCTGAGGGCTGGGAGACTCAAGGGCAGGTGAGGACCGGCTCAGTGGAAGGCAGGCTCCACGGAGAAGCGAGGCACAGTGGTGCCTCACTCATTTCCACTGCAAGACCACCTCCCACCTCTTCCCATCACTGCTCCTTCTTTTCCTCTGGGACATGGCTTAAAGGTTGCCACTCAGAAGCCTTCCCCAGCCTTTCCTCTCCCACCCCCTATGCATCTCCCTCTCCCCATTTTTTGCCCTAATCACAATTTATAATTAGATACAAATTTCTTGCTTGCTTATCATCTGTCTCTCCCCGAAGCCTGTTACCCCCAGGAGGAGTGCAGATCCCAGGCTTTCTTCACCACTGATTCCCCAGCACCACACCCAGGGACTAGCATGTATGTGGCCCCCACAATTACGTGTTGCATGAACAGACTGATCATATCATAACTGCTTGGTTGAGTGGCTGTCTGTACCCTGGGCTGAGAGCTCCTGGGAGCAGGGACCATCTCTGTTCCATCTCTGGGTTCCAGAGCAGAGTCGGTAGATGGCACCAAATGTGTGTGACTGTGGGTGACTGGGAGCAGGTGTAAGCATGAGAACATGCGTGTGGAAGGTATCAGTGATGGAGTGAACTGGACCCTAACTGCTCCTCAGCGGTTAGGTTTGCAAGCTCAGGGGCAGTGCTTCTGTCCAGGGTGGCAAAAAAAAAGGTCAGAGGTCAAACAAATGATGTAAGTGAGAAAAGAGGACCAACTAGGTGTAAGAAAACACAAGGTGGTGGGGACGGTGGCAAACAGAGAGAGCCCCTAGTAATGGGGGAAATGGCAGTGCAGCTCCACCCCATAAGGTGAGCCTAGGGTTTAGGAGTTAGGGAAAAAATCTGTATTTTTTATGTAAAATTCCTCCATTTAAGGGTGTCGTAAGCCTTGGTCTTGGAGCTGCCAGTTAGGAGCCTCGGGCCTCTGTTTCCCAGCCCCATGCCCCTAAAGGGCTAGCACAGGCTGGCTTTTCCTCAGAGAGGGGGGCCTCCTGGGCCTCTTCCTGGGGGTTCCCAGCTGCCTGGCCAGGCTGGGTGAGGGAGGTTCCCGGCACAGAGGGAACCCGCCCCGACCGCCAGTGCCTCCCGCACGGGGCTCCTGCCGGGCGCGGGACTCACGTATTCCTGAGCAAAGTCGATGAGGTTCTGGAGGTCAATGTCGTCCCGGTAGGCTTTGACGTTGTTGTTGATGAAGAGGTTGAGCTGGTCGCGAATCCAGTCCTTGAAGACGAAGGCGAGGATGCCGGTGGCCAGCTCCAGGAAGAAGATCAGGCCGAGGAACACCGAGAACTTGGGGGGGGGGGGGGGCTGTCACAGACGGGAGCAGGCCGCGGAGGCACAGCGCGGGTAACCCCGCCCCCACACCCGCTGGGACCCAAGAGAACCTCAGGTGCCCACCTACTATTATTTTAGCGTTGTTTTACGAGGGGAGAGGCGGCACTTCTCTCGCCGCTCTGCCCTTGCCCTTCCTCTGGCGTTCACACCCTTCGCCTCACACACCGCAGCCAGCCCAGCAGGCTCCACCCACTTCCCCATGCGCGTGTGCTCCAAGCCCACCAATGAGAGCACTGCCTCCTCCGGGCTGCAGGGATTGGTCCAGAGCCAACCAATCAAAACCAAGCAGGTTCAACTAACCGGCTTCGGCAGGCCACCTGCGGAGTGCGCCTTGCCTCTAGTAGGAAGAGGTGGGGTGGGGTGGGGTGGGGGTTCGGGGGTCCCCTCCACTGCGCGGGGAATGGAACCAACCCCGGGGTGGGGGTGGGGGGTAACAAGCTGAGAAAGGGAGACCAGTCCTTGTGACGTGCCAGCGGTCCCTGGATCCAAATGTGCCTGCAGCCAGATCGCCCTGAGCTTTTCATCCCTGAGCCAGTAAAGACCCCTTTAGGTCGCTGAGGTTTCAAGCACTTACAACACAAAGGTCCATAACAAATATAGATAAGGTGAATATAATCATTAGAATAAGAATGCCACCCACTCCCAAATCCTGCCTAGATCCAAGAAGCGGGTGGCGGGGAGGCTGGGTGTCCTGTGCATGTCTGCTGGGGGGCACTTACAAACTTGAGCAGGAAGGTGTTCTCCCGGAGCGCCCCGATACAGCCAGCGAAGCCCAGCACCGACATGACGCCTCCGACCACCACAAAAATCCACACAGGGTCAAGGCCTCCCAGGTCTGTCAGCGCCGAGATGTTGGAGAGAACGCCCTGGGCCGGGGGAGCAGCGGCAGGGTGGGGGAGCTGAGCCTCTCACCTTCCTATTGCTGGCCCCACCCTATGCCCCGCCCCACCGCCTTACCTTCTCACCCCAGGCCCAGAGGCCAATGGCCAGGAACAGGGCTCCCAGCACCTGTTAAGAGCAGCAAGGAAGAGCTTAGGGGTAGGACTCATCCTCCCTCACCCTGAGAGCCCATCCCCTAAATCCACCAAGTTCTCAATGCCTTCAGGAAGCAAGAGTGGGGGAAGGGGATAGAAGGGCTGTGAACAGACCCTGGGAGCTAGGACCCATTCTACCTTCCCAACAACACATCCCACTACTTCTTCCCCACAAGCCTGGTGGGACTAGAACCGGGAATGCCACCCTCCCCTAACCTGGGGCTGGGCATGGGACCCCACCTGGGCCAGCAGAGACCCCTCCTTGGAACTCAAAACTGGAACAGTGGTATGACAAGCCACTCCCACCAAGTAGCAGCAACCCATGCCCTACTGTCTCCCCATCCTTCCAAAACTATTACCCTTAACTTCCATCTGCCAGAGTTGTTTTTTGGTAGTTCATCACCAAAGACCCCTGAATGAAAAGGAATCTCAATTCAGAGCAGGCAGAAGCAAGGCACCTGGGCTTTGCCCTAGAAAACATCTGGCCACAGATCTACCAGGACCTCCTAACCCCCAGCCTAGGAGTCCCCACCCAGGTGGTCCCTGGATATCCCTCCCTCTACTCCATCTTCTTCTCTTTCCCACCATCCCGCCTTAATTTCCTTACTGGAGAGAAAACACTGAATGTCAAGACTGGCTTTCCTCTTCGTGCCTCAGGAGGAGACAGCCCCTCCAGCCCAAGGCCACACCACCTAGGGGCAGGTCCCCAACCTCCCCTGATCACCCCCAGCCATGCATTTTCTCTACAGGCTCCTGGCCTCAGCACAAAAGCTCAGTCAACTCCACCCAGTTTAACCACTTCCCTTCCCTGACTTTCTCTAGAAATATCTGTATTTCTGACTCCCCTCTGGGACACTGGTGCCAACTACCTGAAATCCAAGCATCAATTCTCCTGCCTCATCCCACTTGCCCTGTAGAGGCCAGTGACCTTCAGACAGGTGATGGCTTCCTCCTTCCTGAGGCTCTCCAAGGTCAAAATCAACACCATCCCTTCCACTTCTCCTTCCCAGGCTACTTTGCCTTCTCCTGCCCCAGCCTGGTGGCTGCTCCTGCCACGCCAGTGTTCCAACTTCAGCCTCTTCCTTTCTTAGTCCTCACGCTCGCCTTCCTGTTCCATCCCGCCGGGACGCTGGCATCTCCTGGGTCTCCCCGAAACCTCTCCCTGGCTCCAGACCCCTACTTCCACCTGCCTGCTGCAGGTATGTCCGCATCCCAGACCCTGCTCCGTGTACTGGGTCTAAAGGACGGACAAGATCTAAGCCCCTGTGAAACACCTGATAACTGGAGAAAACAACAGATCCTTTAAAGAAATTACAACCGGGCAACAAAATGAAGAGTGGTAGGGAAAGGAGTGACATTTTAGCTAAGGATTAGAGGAGACAAGAGGGGCAGCTGAGAGTAGAATGTTCCAGGCCAAAGGACAGGCAAATGTCCTGAGGCACAAGACCGGTTTATGGTTGGAGGAACAGAATGAAGGATGCTGTGAGGAGGGCCAGAACCCACAAGACACAGAGGCCCTGGGGAGAATCTAGACCGTATTCTAGGAGCCGTGAGCAACGACCGGAAGGTTCTGAGCAAGACAACACCAGGGACAGCTTTACATGAAAACAAGCCAAAAATCTCTGGGCCTGTTTCATAAGCACATCCCTTGGGCCCAAACCTGAAACCTTTTCTCCTCCTCCCTGTGAATTTGGCCTCATGACTGTCCCTGGAACCCTTTCCTCTCCCACTGCCAGCTTTACCCCAGCCTTTTCCCTGAACACAGTTCCTCCAGACCTGCCCCTCACCCTCCCTCCCCATGGTAGCCAAACACATCTAGCCCCCAAGACAGAATCAGACCATCACTCCTGCACTGAAGCCCTTACCCACTGCGCCACACTGTCCTCAACAAAAAAGCCTGCGGCCCCAGCACTCTACCTTTCATGCTTTGGCTCCCCACACCCAGTCCCCTGCCTGGACCGATGGAATGAGCCTGGGTCTCTTACACCGGCCCCTCAGCACTCTCAGGGCTCCCTCTGCTCAACATTCTGCCTCTACCTCTCCTCACTGCTCACTCACTGTCACCTTGGCTCTGCCCTCATTGGCTGTGTGACCCTTGGCAAATAACTTAACCTTTCTGTGCCTACTTCCTCATGCATTACATGGAAATGATAATAAGGTAGTTATGAGAATACAATAAATTAGAATTCATTTAATCTACCGAAAACCCTGAGAGGCAGGCTTTATTATTGACCCTTCCCAGACAGGGAAACTGAGGTCCAGAGAGAAAAGGCGAACTGCCCAAGGTCCCTCAGCTTGCCAGTAAGTGGCAGAACTAGGCCTGGTGCCCCGAGGCCTCCCGACTCCCTCATCAGTGCTCTCTGCACACTGCCTACGCCCTGGAAAGCTAAGCAGTGCTGAGCCTCAAGGATGCAGCTAAGCGGGTGACAGGTGCAGGCAGCACGTGGGTAGAGAGGGTAGTACGGCTGAGTCCTACTGAAGACAACTGAAAGGACCGGGCATGTTGACCCGAGGCTACGGGAGCAGAGACTGCAGAGGTGGCAGCCTTGGAGAGATAGGAGGGGGGGAAGGAGAAAGGAAAGATGACTCGGCAGGGCCAGGGGGCACAGATGCCACCCAGGGAGGGGCACCCACAGTGCCCTTCTCCAGGCAGGGACAGCCCCGCCCTGGAGCCTCGGTGTAGTCAGCTGTGGAATGTTTAATTCTATTCCCTGCTCCCGGGGCCCAGTTCCCGGGTTCTTACTGGGGGAGACCCCCCCCCCCCGCCGGGCCCAGTGGGATCTGCAGCTCCTCCCAGCCGGCTTTCTCGAGGTACGGGGTGGAGTGTGGAGGGGCTTTTCCCACCTGCACCACCTTCCCCCCACCACTCCCTTACAGGAGGCAGGGGGCCCAGACCCTGGTGCTGGAGGAGAAGGGGCGGGAGAGGGGGGCCGGCCCTTCCCCTCGCTGCAGGCTCTCCTCCCCACCCGCTAAGTCAAGGGTGGAGTTCGGAGCGCACCTCACGCCCCAAAGGAGCAAGGGGGCTGGGCTGGAGAGGGGGCAACCCGCATCCTGCGTCCTCCTGGAAACACCTGCCTTTCCCCGCCGACCTCGGGAAGACACGGAGGCTCCCCCCCACCCCCACCCCGGTGGCTGGGACCTGCCCCCCAGCAATCCGGGCCTTTCCGCAGCCCCCACGGGCTGTCCTGGGGGCGGCCGTGGGAGGAGTGGGGGGGGGGGTCGATCCCCAAACTCTCGTAGCAGGGAATGGTCGCCCTCCTCCCTCCCAGCAGGGGACTGACCCTCCTCCTCCTGCCACCCCCGGCGTAGGGCCCGGCGCCGACCCCACGCTCACCCAGAAGACAATGTTGAAACCAAACAGGAAGTATTTCCCGCAGCAGCCGACCTCGGGTTCCTGGAAGTGCTGGTGCTTGCCCGGCATGGTTGACGGCCGCCCGCCGGCCCCGAAGCCGAAGCCG
>PVIY010043912.1:0-20022 GCA_004026745.1 Myrmecophaga tridactyla
CTTTCGTTTGGTTGTTTCCTCCTTCACAGCCAGCCCCTTGCCTACAGCATGGTCCCCAGAAAATGCAAAATGAAAAGGCAGTGGTGGGAGGTGAGTGCTGGGGTTGGGGTGGGGGGCGTCTCCAGGACTAAGCCCTGAGTTGTCCACAGGCCCAGAGGGTGCCCTGGCAAATGGAGAGGAGGGGAGTAGGGTCCCCTAACCCCCCCGGCCCTTGGCCAAGCTGATGCGGGCTCTCAGGGGGGCACTGGTGCTGGGAAATGGGGGCGCTGCCTCATCTGGGACCATGCCACTTTCCTCCCCACCTTGGCAAATCCTACCCAGTCTCCCTGGCCTCTCCTCAATCAGGAGGAGGCTCCTCCCCAGGGGTCCTTCTCTGCCCCCGAATTTGATGTGAGGTTGTGTGTGTGTGTGTGGGGGGGGTGCTGTTCTCAAACTGAAATGAGCTCAGGGGCCAGCCAGGTAACACATGTGAACGTGATTGGCCAGGTCCCCCTCAGGGCAATAGGGAATGGTGGAGACTGGGGCAAACTAGAGAGGACATGTGTATCCCAACAGGTATCCTCCAACAAGGACAATCCACAAGGGGTTATTGACAGAGGGACCGATTACAAAGGGGTGACGGGGAGGGGAGCCAAACGGATAGAGCACAAGACCAGAGGGATTAGCTGGGGAGCCCGTACCACCTCCAGCCCAGACGGATGCAGGGAGGGAATGCAGGGAGGGGCCGGGGCACTTAGCACCCCAACCTCACACGCTTCCCCCCCTCCAGTCTCCTGCTGGTGCCTCCCATTGGATGAATCCCACAGTAAACTACAGAGCAAGGGGGCCCATTGGTGCGTGCAGGTGAGTCAACTTCTTTGGACCAGGACAGCGTGGGGCAAGGTGGAGAGTGGAGCTGGGAAGAACATATCTGGCCTATCCGAACACCTGAAGGCATTAAAATTTATTATATCTTAAGCACTGTGTCATCTGAACATAACATTAAATTTAGTCCCTGATCTACTCGTTTGAGATTTTTTTCTAGAATTTTGCATTATTCTCAGTCTTTGTCTCCTCCCACTTCATGAACAAGTCAGGTCTTTCCTGCTCTTTTCTAAACTTCTTGAAGGCCAGGGTTAAATATTGCTTGCTTTTTCTGTTATTTCCACACACAATATTGCTTAAAATGGTGGATCCCTGAAATTAAGGAATTTGACATTAGCAGACTCAACTGGGGACCTGGAGTCTTTGCACAATACTAGTAGAAATGGTGATTTTATCCAGTTAGGAACTTAAATCTCACCCGCATGCAGGCATGATGCTGCTGCTGAGTAAGTCTAGGAAGCTCCCAGCTCTCACATTTCATTTCCACTTTTAAATTTCCTGCTCGGGAGAACTGGCTAATCATTTGGAACTTTCTTTGTGGCAAGTACCTCCAAAGAATAAGTTAACCTTGAGGGCTGGTGAGGGAAGTGTATCAGTTAGCTTCTGCTGCATAAGAAGCTGTTCCCAAATTTAGCAGCTTACAACAGCAGTTTGATTTAGCTCTTGATTCTGCAGGTTGGCTGGGATGGCTGGACGGCTGGAACAGCTCAGATGGGACCGCCTGGTGACAATGGCCTCACTCACACAGCTGGCAGTTTGATCCAGGGGCCTCAGCTGCAGCGCCTCACCCCTCCTGCAGCAGGCTTCTTCATGTGGTAGGCTCAGGGTTCCGAAGAGCAGCAGGGCAGGGCAAGCCCTAATGCACGCGCTTGTATCGTATTTGCTAACGTCCTATTGGCCAAAGTGCGTGGCAGCGTCAGACCTACATTTGGGGGCGGGTGGTTAATGGGGAGAAACAGACTCAATTTCCTGGTGGGAAAAGCAGCAAAGATTTAAAGACTTTGTGGTCAATTTTTCAGTCTACAGAGCAGAATAAGAGAAAGAGAAGGGGCTCCAAGCTTGGTGCTCCAGTCGGATTGGCCTTCTCTAAGCGCATCAAGCTGTCTCCTGCCCCAGGGCCTTTGCCTTTTTCTTCCCTTTCCTTGGAATGCATGTGCCCTTGGCTCTCCGAAGAGCTGAATGCTTCTCATTTTTCAGCTTACATGTCACCCTGTGGCAGAGCCCCCTACGTCCGCCCTCTGTAAGTCAGGCTCTTTTACTATTATCAGTCAGAGCATCTTGCCCCTTTCCAGGCAGCAGTTCATGTCTCAGAGTGATGTATTGATTATATCTCCCCTTCCTCCCATCCCCAGACTTTCAGCTCCCTGAGGTTAGGGCCTCTGCCTATCTCTGCCCCCACAATGCCCTGCATGCAGTAGGTGCTCAATAAATATGTGATGAGTGAAAGAAAGTAAGGAATGATTTGTAGCCAGAAAATGGCTTTATAAATGACATTGCTCTAATATTTATAGGATTATAAGGCTCTGGAAGGGGCACTGAAATTTTTGGTTATTCTTAACAGCATTGTATTGCAGAAATGTTAGACTATGTTGTAGGCTTGGGGATTTGGGATCTGCATTGTAGTAGATAATTTTTTGCTGTGTGCTTTGGGTCATCCCTGACATTCCCAAGGGATTGAGAATAGGTGAAGTCGTGGTGCTTGTTGAAAGGTGGATGAAGCTTTGGAGGGGTGTCCCTTAGCTTGTGAGATGTGACAAATTGTCCCAGAACTTAAGGTCTTAAAACAACAACCAGTTGCTATTGTTCACCATTTCTGGGGTCCGCTGGGCGTCTCTGCTAGCCTTGGCTGGTTCCCTCAGGCATCTGGGGGCAGCTGAGCTCATCTGGTCTTTTCCACCTATTTGGAGCTTCCTGGGGCCAACGAGGCTGGCTTGGCGTGGGTGTGCGTGGCTCTCCGTCCCTGGCAGGTGCCCTGGGCTCCTTCACAGGGTGACGGCAGGCTCTGCGAAGGAGACAGCACAAGCCCCAGGCTGCTTGGGTCCTTGGGTCCGGCACCACATTACTTCTGAATTCTATAGGCCAGAGCAAGTCACAAAAGGAGCCCAGTCGACCGGAGGGAAATAGACTCCTTTTATTGATCCAAACAGCTGCAAAGTCATCTCGTGAAGGGCACGGATGCAGGCAGGGGAGAAGCGATGAGGGCATTTTTGCAAGAGGTCTGCCACAGGTGGCTGGGAGGCCGAGGTGGTCTTGGGCAGGGCTGTGTTCCTTGGCCCCCAGGTCTGCAATCTGGCTCTCTGGTGGTCCCCAGCTATCAGCACTGTGCGTGGATCTTTCTTAGGACATGTGTCCCGTTGCACTGTCATCCATTTGCCTAAGAACTACGAGCTCTGCCAGAACCCACAGAGGCTCCACTCATCACCACTGTACCTCACACTCCCTCGGCGACTCCCACGGCAGACTCCTGGCCTCGGCCCGCTTCTTTATTCTGTGTTCACCCACTCTCTGATCCCACTCCACCCCCACCCGTCTCTTTCGGGTGGTCTGCTCTGTCAACCCCGTTCCTACCTCAGGGCCTTTGCACAGCTGTTCCGTCTGTGGGTTCCCCCACCTCCTGGTGTGGAGAGCTCCATTTCCTCTAGATCTCAGCCTCAGTGCTATCTCTTCAGAAAGGCCCTCCCAGCCCCCTACACCCCTCTTTATTTTCTATCATGGCACCTGCTTATTTCATCACAGCACTCATCATAATTTGGAATTTTATTTATCTATGTATAGATTTGTTTTGTCTCCTCTCTTCAGTAAAACTGACAAAGCCAGGAACTTAGTCTGTCTTGTTCATTTGACGATATCCCTAGGGCCAAGAAGCATGCCTGGCACGTAGGAGGTGCTCCAATGTCATTTCTTGGATGGGTGGATGGACGGATGGATGGGTGGAAGGATGGATAGATGAATAGATGGATGGATATGGGCAGATGGGTGGTGTGTGAATGGATGACTTCCACATTTTCAGGATGTGGCAGATGTTTTGATGGTTAAAACCTCTGCTTTTGGAGTCTGACAGACCAAGTTTGAATCCCAGCTTTGTGACTTCCTCGCTGTGTTACTTTGGGCAACTTTTCAAGCTCTCTGGCCCATTTCCTAATCTGTCAAGGGAAAATAATGATAGTGCAATCTTCATAGGACTGTGGGAAGATTCCATGAGATGATTCAAGCGAAGCACTTAGCACAGGCCCAAGCACTCAAATATCAGTGATTCCCTCGATTCTCACACTTACAGCGCTGTGAGGTGGGAGATGTGCTGTTTCCATTTTACAGATGAGGAAGCATGAGGCTGGGGAGGTAAAGGGCCTTGTGGTTCCAGGGACACCAGGCCAGTTGGGGAATTAAACATCGGTCTTGGCCAAACAGTTGAGGTGCACTAAATAATTACGTGTTTCCTCCCCTCCTCCCCTTTGCCAGTCCAAGCATAGCATAGGCACCAGTCAGTGGAGAGCAGGGGAGAGATGTGGGTGGGGGTGAGGGGTGTGGGAGGGGCCGAGGGGAAGGCTGGAGACCTCTGGAGCCAGAAACAAACCCTGCCACTTCCTAGCTGTGTGTGCTTGGACAGCAACTTAACCTCTCTGAGCAGACATGTTCCATCACCCATAAGGCAGGTATAGCAATGAACCTCCCAAGGCTGGGGTGAAGTTTAGAGAGACGAGGCATGTGCTGTGCTCAGCTCAGGTCCAGCCCGGAGGATGAGCTGGGGGACTGCTGGGGATTGCAGCACTGTCCTGATTTTGCAGCCAGGAGCTGCAGCATCCTCACGGAGGCCGGGAGGTGTCTCCTTGTGGTGGCTTCCATGTCCCAAAGCCAAGGCCTGCTTGGCACTGCAGAGCTGGAGCAATTTGTCTGCTTTGTCTCTGCTCAATGGATGTCCTGGAGAGAATGGAGGGGACCAGGACCCCGGCTTTTGTCCCCTTCTGCACCTTGCCCAGTGCTGGCAACTATTCAACAGAGGATCATTCCTCGGAAAGGAGTTTCCCAGCCCTCGAAAAGCATGCGTGACTTCCGTCTCCATGCAGCAGTCTTGGGAAAACATCCCAGAGACAAAGCTCTGGAATTCAAATTAAGTAAGTCTTCACTCTCCTCTGGGGTCTCAGAAACCCCGATGGCCTGGAGGGAGTGCGGCCGGTGGGGGCGGGAGGGAAGCTAAAAAAAAACTCTTTCTGGAGCAGCAACGTCGTGGGGGCAGGCATTAGGTGGTAAAAAGAGGAGTGGGTTAGGGGGTTCCCTCCCCTCCTCAATCTAGATATATTTGGGGAATTATAGAAAACGCTGTGTGAACATCTTTATGCATCCGTCTTTTAGCTTCTGAGATTTTTTTTTCTTAGAATAAAATTTGCAAGGCAGGGTTTCATGCGTTGAATGGGGCGCTGGTTATTTCCCGTTGACCATTCATTCTCCTTTGCCGGGCTCTGCGCCCTGGGAGGCGGACGCCTGCTGAGAGACTTCCTGGATCTCCTTGCCCTGTGGGTTACGGTGGACTCAGCCAAGGGGGAGACACAGCAGGAGACAGGCGGACGGGAGGAGAGAGGCTGGGGTATTTCTTCCCGGCCCCCTCCCTGCTTCTGCACTGCATGTTGGACAATGGCTGTCCTCCTAGGCTACGGCTCTCTTGCAGCCACCCTGGGCTTCAGCCACAGCAAGTCCTTCCCCTGACCCCCTTAGGCCCCAGTGCTAGACGTGGGGTGGGGGGGTCCCAGCTCCCCACTGGTGTTTGCTTTTTTAAATGCCCCCCACCGCGCCCCCATCTTCATAAGCGGCTCTGAAGCATCTGGGGGGATGTCTCTAATCCCCCCTACTGCAGGTAAGTCTCTTGCACTGAATGGCGGACGTCACCATGGGCACCGTGGGAAGTGGACTTGCCCGGGCTCGCACCGGTCAGCCCGGATGCTAGTGGAGTCTCCTGGCCCCGTTTCCCCACCGTGCCACCAGCTTTGGCTGCTATGGTTTTAAAAAAAGAGCGTGGCCATATACAGCGTGTACACAAAGGCAGAGTGTGCATTGGC
Organism: Myrmecophaga tridactyla; assembly: GCA_004026745.1. NCBI lineage: Eukaryota > Metazoa > Chordata > Mammalia > Pilosa > Myrmecophagidae > Myrmecophaga > Myrmecophaga tridactyla. The sequence goes on from PVIY010043912.1 coordinate 5,916, forward strand.
CAAGTGCGGGAGGTGGAAACCCTGCACTCTGGAGAACCCTTGGTCAGCTCTCAACTGACCAAGCCCTGGCATTGACCTGGTGGAAGGGGCATCTTTTTGCCCTTTGCCCACCCTTGTGGTACAATCCAAATAACTCTGTGGTACTTGCAGGTGGGAGCTTTGCTGAGAAGTCCTGCTGTCAAAGGAAAAGAAGGCACCCTTGTTCAAGATGAAACAGAAGGAAGATCAGAATTATCTTGACTATCTCTGAGCTTACCGAATTACCTGGATAATTCATTCAAAAGACCTTTAAGTGACCCTGTGGGCCAGGCATTGGGTTAGGTATTCGGGGAGCTCATGACTCTTACTGCCTTAGGAGCAGAGAGTAGGAAGGGAAACATACAAACTAAAGAACTACTGCCCTATAATTAGTGTTGAAACAAAAATTTCATAAAATGCTAACTAAGCCCAGGAGGGTGAAAGACAGTGTAGTAAGAGGTAGGTGGAGAAAAGTTAAGTCTTCTTCAAAGCCCTATTTCTGTCTGAGTCTTCAAATAAAGAATTATATGAATGATGTGAAAAAAAAAAAAAAGTGTGGCATTGTCAGCGCTGCCTCAGAGTTGCACTAACCTGCCCTTCTCTGGCCATCAGTCCAGTAACAATTGGTGGTTCTTGGGGGTGGGGGTGGTTTCCCTCTCAGTGGACATCCGGTCATGTCTTGGAGACACTTTTGGTTGACATGACTTCGGGAGGGGGCGGTTCCGCTGGATTTGGCAAATCCAAGCTCCAGGCCCAGCTTTGCCATCCACTGGTTTTATGATCCCGGCTGACGTGTGTCATCAGCTCAATAGGGTCTTTCCTTGTCCGGCGCCCTCACTAAGTTTCGGTGAAGATCAAACAGGGGTACTAGACAGGCAAGGATTTGGGAAAGAACAAAGTGCCTTATATATCAAAGCGTCCCCTATTTTCGGAGCATCTGTCACACGCTGGGGGTTCAGATCATGAATTCACTGTCCTGGAGAAGAGTGACATATATTCACGTGACTCAAGGTGGTCATGGGGGGAGGGGCATGTGTCCAGATGACGCGTGTGCAGGCCTCATCTCTATGACAAGTGTGCTCACGTGGGCCACTCCACACTTGGCTTGGAGGCTGGGCGGCACCGTGGTTAGATTTGTCGCCCGTGGAGCCAGACTTCCCAGAGGGACGAATCCTGGCACCGCCCCCCGCTGGCTCTATTACTTTGATCAAGTGACCTTATTTCTTAGCGCCTCAGTTGACTCATCATTATAAAATAGAACGAAATCACAGTTCCTGTTTTGGTTATCTGTTGTTACAGCTTGGCGTTCACGCTCGTCAGAGTGCTCACGCGGCCCTTGGCTCCAGGGAAAGTGAAAGCTCTCAGTTCCCTTAAGACCCGGGTTCAATGTCATCTTCCCTGCATTGGATTGGTCATGGCAGGTCACTAGTCTAGAGCAGACTTGGGGAATGGAGACAGAGACTCCTTCTCCCGATGGGAGGAGCAGCGTGAGTGTCCAGGGAAGGGAGGGGTCGACGGTGCCATCTTTGGAAGCCACCTACCCCGTTGCCCGTCTCATAGGACTGTTAGGGTTAAACAAATGTGATACGCGGGACGCACATGCCTAACCCTGGGAATCTAAGTTCATTATGAGCCAAGGCCCTACCAGGAGACGTGCCACAGGCACTAAGCTTGCCCCGTATTCTCGAGACCGCTGGCTTGGAGAAGAAGGCTGCTGGGCCTTCTCCAGGTCACTTGGTGTCAATGCATCTGTCACCTGAGCCATCTCAGTCTAAGGTTTTTTTGGGGGGGTGTCATAACTTGCAACACTTTCTATGCACCCAACGCTTTGCATACAGTAGTAGCCTATTTAATCCTCCCCGCCCCTGACGAGGCGGCTACTTTATGGTCCTCACTTTATGATCGAGGAAACTGAGTCACCCGGAAGTCAAGTGACTTGTCCAAGCTTGGAAAGGGCGGGGCCAGGATTTGAGCCCAGGCAGGTGGGTTCGATGGTCCGTGCTCAACCTCTGAATTCTCTTTTGCTGAATAACAAATCATCCCCAACCTGGGTGGCTTAAAGCAGGACTCTGGCTTCGCTGGGTGCCTCTGCAGACGGGGATCCTTGGGGGATCCCTTGGGGGCTGCCTGCTTCAAACCACTGTGCCCTCCTGTTGCAGCATCACCGCCACCCCAATAAAAAGCAACAGGGTCCCCCCACCCTGCAAGGCCAGGGCAGATGTGCAGAGTGTCACACACACAGCTCCCTGGGCCCAGCCTGTCCTCCAGGAAGTAGCAACAGGCGAACGCGGAGATGGGTGGCTGAAGGCGTGGCTGGATTAGTTGCTAGTGAGCATCTCCCGGAGAGAAGGTGCAGTTTGAAAAATGAGTAGCATTTGGAAGAAGAGCTGAGCCTGTTTTTTCCTTTATCACACAAGCGACAGAATATAAAGGCGAAGAGCATCTCCTTGATTTGTGGGGACACAGGTGGCAGGGCAGAAAGTCTCACCTGTTTATGGGGAGGGGCTTCTTTAGACTCTTGGGGAGGGGAGGAGGAGGGTTTTGTGCTCCTCACAAGGCTGAGAAACACACTAGTAGCCCTACTTCTTCAAAGGGCTCCGTGCATCCCTCTGGCTTAGGGACCAGCAAGCAGGGGGCCTGCTCCCTCTGAAGGGGGTCCATGTCTGGGCTGAGCTGGCTGGTGCTGGCGTAAGGACCCACTTGTCTTGGGAGATGTGTGGGGAGAGTGGGGGAGGCGTTTCTGGGAGGCAGGCTTCCAGAGGCTTCCAGAGGCTTCCAGAGGTGTGGCGGCGGTTGCTGTCTCTGTATGTACCTGCCGGAAGGGCTCGGGCACTCCTCCCTCCAGGTGCTTCTCACAGCAGGGAGAAAGGGAAAAGGGTCCTGAAATCGTCTCCTTTCCCCACCAGCTGGGTCACAGAAGGGACAGTTGTGGACTGGACTCGGGCCAGCAGCAGCTCCAGGAGTTCGTCTTACCTGTGGGAGGACCCTGGGGGACATCAGCGATGGTGATGATGATGATGATGATGATGATGATGATGGTGATGATGATGATGATGATGATGGTGATGATGGTGATGATGGTGATGATGATGATGGTGATGATGGTGATGATGATGATGATGATGGTGGTGATGATGATGATGGTGATGATGGTGATGATGGTGATGATGATGGTGATGATGGTGATGATGGTGATGATGATGGTGATGATGGTGATGATGATGATGACATGATGAGGGGGGTGGTGGTCTTAGCAGCTAACATTCACCAAGACATTGCATATACCAGGCACACCTCACCCGGTGTAATTTTCATAACACACCACAGAGAGTAAATTTACTACGTATCCCCCTTATTTTGGAGGAAATTGAGCTTTTAAAAAAGGAGAAATGACTTGCTCAAGGCAACACAACTTAGAGAAGTCTTTGCAAGGATTCAAACTTGGTGTTGCCCGACCCCAGCAGCAACGCTGCTGACCACTGAGCTATACTTCCTATGTCCAGGGTCTTCCCGGGGTACGTTTTGGTGGAACTGGTGAATTTGTCCATAAAGCTCTCTTCCTTTGCAAATGTATATCCTGCCTTTGGTGTTTTCTGCCAAAGGGCGGGAGCTGCCATGTAATGCCCGCTTCTGCCACCCAGCACCTGGCACGCTACATTTCTGCTCTCAGGGCACAAGGCTCTCTCCCCCATTTGAGGTCAGTGGCCCTGCTTTTTGGGTGAGCATTCTCAGCTCCAAACACGAGGTCAGGTAGAAATGCTATGGATAGGCAGCAGTGCTGGGCCCGGATGCACCCATAGTTGGTGCTGGAGAAATATTTGCTGAAGGAATGAACGGAAGGCATTGGGAAAGGGGAGGGGTACAATTTCATCTTTATGTTTGACATGATGGAATGCTCTCACTCTGTAAGGGGGGACCCTACCACATAAGCCCTGTTTTGGTCAAGCTCCTGGCCCCCTGTACCTCACCACCCCCTTTCCAGCCCCATCCGGTCTAGGCTGTGCCTCTCCAACCCCCAGGCTGCTACTCACCTGCGTCCCCGCCCTGGCAGGTGAGTGGTACAGGTGCTGGGGTGGGAGGAGATGGGAAAGGATAGAGGACTGAGGTCTCTCCTGGTGCCTCTGGGGTTATGAGGGCATCTCCCACCCCTCTCTCTTCCTGCTCCCGCCGGGCCACTCTGAACACAGGCCTGGGAGAGAAGTAAACGGAGGGGTGAGATACCAACAGAGGCATATCCACATGGACTCAGCTCAAGCTTCTGCTGAAAGCATGATGGCTGCTGGGAGGGAGGGAGGGAGGGATGGGGAGAGAGAGAGAGAGAGAGAGAGAGAGAGAGAGAGAGAGAGAGGGGCAAAGCAGACCGTCCGCTGTGGATCTGTCCACACAGGAGCAAAACCAGCGAGAGACACACACACACACACACACATCCATTTTATCTCCTCTACTGGGCCATAAATTCCAGATATTCCACAGAGATACCTGACTGCATGTTTCTTACAGTGACAGCAGTATAGAGTATCTGAATTCAAAATGGGCCCAGAGTATGTAGGATGTGTGTTGGCTTTACAAACAGACCACAAACGTATTTGCACACGAGTTTTCCCAGCGCAGATATAGTATCTCCTCACCTGTGCCCACCTTGCCTTCCCTCGATCACCATCCGTAGGAAGGGGAGAAAGTCAGATCGAGTGCTCGTCGGGTTTATCCGCTCCCCTATAGACGTGCAGGCACGCACGCAGTGTCCGCCTTTTACATACATGCACACACACAACACACCTGGTTATATACAGCCCAACACTTGTAAACACAGTCGTGATACAAAGACATGGGCTACAATACAGATATATGTACACACAAACCATTCACACAACAACCACACACACTTGCTACAAGTAATCCTCACATGACTAATCACCCCTTCGCGTGTGTGCGCGTGCGCGTGTCTCCCAGCACCCCCCCCCCACCAGCAGACGCACGCCGGCCAGCCACCACTTGAATTAGCACCAAAGGATTATGGGACCCTGGGCCATTAATCTAGGTGACAAACAGGACTCAGAAGGCATATTTGCACCCCGAAATTGAAAAGATTAGGCCATATTTGTCAAGGATTGGTAGGGCTTTATCGCCTCCACGGCAGATGCTGTTAAATATTCATGAGCTGCATAAGTGGGAGAAACCCTAGCTAGACCTGAGTTCTTTCAGCTGGGGAAGGAGAGGGGGAGAGAGAGATCTGAACTCGGCAAGGGATGAAAGGTAGGGGACGGCATGCCCTCGCTTGCCCGCACTCCATGCGGCCATCGGGCGGCTCTGGGAGGCTGGAGCTAGCCTGGCCACTTGCCCCTGGGTGGGACAGGGGCACGCCGAGCCGGTGAAGCCTGTCCCTGGGAGCCAAACAGCCTAGAGCAGGCTCAGAGCAGGAGAGTTTTAGGAGAGATCCAGGGAGTGTTTCCCCAGGTAAAGGTTTTGGATGGGAGATTCCCAGAACCTCTTCCATCAGATGCGTTTCAGGACAGCCAGTTCTACTTGCAGTGCTGACCCGTGGGCAGCCCTGAGGGTGAAGGCAAGCATGCAACCATGTAGGAATGGCCACAGATGACCATTTGTGGGTGATGAAATAGGGAAGAGAGTAAGCTCAGCCAGGCATTGGGGTGTGGGGCAGCATGATGTCAAACCTTTGGATGTTAGGAGTGGGGTTGGGTGAGGTTGTTAAGTGCCGTGGGTAGGGGCTGGAAAGCAAAAGGAGCAAGAAGAAAAGAGAGGGAAAGAAAGAGTTAACTTTTATTGTGCATCTACTTTGTGGGCAGGGCTGGAGATTGGGATCCGGAGCGTGGCTGCCTGATGTGAATCCCAGCTCTGCCTCTTTCTAGCCCTGTGAACTTCAGCAAGTTACATAACCTCTCTGTGCCTCGGTTTCCTCATCTGTCACACGTGGCTAACAGCAGTCCTACCTCATAGGGTTCTGGTAAAGACTAACTGAGTTTATTCATATAAAACCTTGAGAACGGGCGGGCCATAGTGGCTCAGTTCTCGCCTGCCATGCTGGAGACCCAGGTTCGATTCCTGGTGCCTGCCTATGCCAAAAACCAAAATAAAAAACCTTAGAACAATGCCTGGTACATAGAAAGCTTTCAAGAAATGTCAACTACCGCCATTATTTGCTAGGTATTTCACATACATGATTCTTCTCATGCAGCCCTCTGGGGTAGATGAGACTATCCCAGTTTAACGAAGAGAAAACTGAGGCTCCTAGAGGTAGGAGACTTGCCCAAGTTCTCGCACTAGGAAATCAGGAGCACTGGGATTTAAACTTGGTGCAAAAAACGCATTGGAGTGGAGAGAGCAGCTAAAAAGTGTCCCCCTCTCCTACCCGTCCTGACAAACCAACGGCCTCATCAGCTCTCCTGCGTCCGGGACATTCACTGGCCCCCCGGAAGCCCCATCCTGCCTCCACCCTGAGGTTGGGGCGGAGGGAAAGGATGCAGAAAGACAGGCGGAGCAGCCTGCTGGCGACGTGAGTTCTCTCCCTCCATGAGCCGGAGAGTGCTCTCCAGGCAAAATGTCCCTTGATCTATTTCCCCTGGTAGTGATTTCAACAACAACAATAACAGAAATCCATCATTTCCTTAGCGGGGAATGGAGGGCGGTGGGGGTTTGTTTTTCTTCTGGTGTGGACAGAAAGCTCTTTATTCTCTCCTTGTTTGGGAAAACTCCACGCGGGAGGAAGCCCAGCCCCAGTCCCGGGTGGGGAGGCAGAGGGGAGGATGTGGGCGAGGCGCCGTGAGAACCACGGGTCCGCGCCTGGGGGCCTCTGACCCCCGCCGGAGCCTCTGTTTGCTTCTCTTGAAAGTGGGGAGAGCCGCCCGGCAAAGAGGGGGAGGCAGATAGTACCAGGTAGCCTTGGCGCTGAGGATAAAGGGCCAAATCTTATCAGAAATGAAAACATTGCTGAGCAGAGGCCATGCCTAGCTGTGGTGCTTGCAGGCAACGCTTACAGAGCCCTTGGTCTGAGGCAGTTGCCTTGGGCTGGGATTTTTAACTTTTGTGATCTCTTCAATCTTCCAATGAACCCTGCAGCATCGGTTCTTCCACATCCATTTCCCACCCAGTGAAAGAGAGCAAGAAAAATTAAATAGAAGAAAATGAAAAGAAAAAAAAAAAGAAAAAGAAACAGAGGTTCAGAGAGGTTAAATCTTGCTGAAGATTGCACAGTGGGCAGACAGGGGTGTCAGGCTTTAAGTTGGGTTCTCTGAATTCAGACCTTATGCCCTTTCCCCTTCAGCTAATGGTTCTCAGCGCTTAATCCCCGGACCAGCAGCACAGGGTCACCCGAAAACCTGTTAGAAATGCAAATTCTCAGGCCGCGCCCCAGACCTACCTAGCACTCTGTTTTAGCAAACATCTTTCCTCCTGGTGACGCCGCTGAGAACCCAGGAGGCGCCCGGCACTAGGCTAGCCTGGGCGTGGCAAAGCCTCTGCACCTCCAACGCGTGTTATTATTATTCACAGGTGTTGACCACCTCCAGCTAAAGAAAATCCCAGCCAACAGGGAAAGTCGGACCCGCCGGCTTGGCTTTCTGCAGGCCCAGGTGTCCATTCCCTCCAGGTGATGAGGCTCGTGCAGCGAGTGGCTGATGGAGTGGAGGGCTGGGGGCAGGAAGGAGCCCAGGATCTGTCCAGGTTCCACGACTTACCAATGGGGTGTCTTAGGATGGGGGTCCCCTGAAAGCAGACCCTCATGGAGATTGCATGCAGTTGCATTGGTGGGTCCGTTCTCAAGAACAACACCTGTGAGGAAACTAGGGCAGCAGGACCGGGCCGTGGGAGAAGTTGGCCTGCCTCAGGTGCCCCAAATTGAGGGAAAGGGGCTGGGCCTTTAACCTTACGCCAATCAGCCATTGGCTTCTGGCTGCCCCAAGAGGGTGGGGCCTTTGGGGAGACCCTCCCCCCAGCCTCTGTGGCACCAGGCGTATGTCTTCTTCTCAGTCTCTTCACCTGTAAAGTGGGAACGATAGCACCTCCCGCCTAGGGTATTCTGATCAAATGGCGTGACAGTGATGTGTTAATGGCAGCGATTATTCACTCACTGAACCACCTGCCAGGCCGCACCCAGGCCTGCCCTTGCAATTGCCTCTTGGCCTCACTGCGAGCCTGGGAGGTGGGGATTTGGGCAAGCCCTGGTTCTCGGGGGACATGATTTGCCTGAGGTCATTGAGCTCCCCAGGGGTGCAGCTGTGCTCAGCAGAGCCTGCCTCCCCGCCCATCCCGCCACCCTAGCCTGCCCTAGTGTGGGCGGCTTTGCAGGGGAAAGAAGTTGGATTTCCCACCGCCCTCTGGAATGTTCTGGGATGGCGTGCATGTATATGCTGTGTACATCCCCAGTCATTTACCTGGATGCCGCTGTTGGGAAAGACCAGGTGCCCCTAGCGCTAACATAGGGGAAACCGAGGCACAGCCAGGTAAAGAAACCAGGCACCTGGATTTCCTGACTGAGGCTGTCTCCCTGGACCTGGCACTGCAGGAGGCTATGCCGAGGAGCTGGAAGGCCCAGCCTGGAAGCCGGGGGCCCCGGTTTTAGGCAATATTTGGAATGTGGATCCAGGGCTTGGAGCCACTTGCAGACTCAGCTGGACTCAATCCAGGCGGCCGGGCCTTCTGGTCAACCTTTGCTCACTCATCCCTTGGGTGGGGAATGCAAAGGGGGAAAAGTGTCTTTGCCTTCTAAATACAATCCCATGTAATTAACCACACAAGGAAATCATCTGGCTTGGAAAGAAGTAAGAATTAGGAAACCCTCATATCAGGGACCAGCAAAGTATCACCCTTGGGCAAAATCCAGCCCACTACCTGTTTTGTAAATAAAGTTTTATTGGGACACACAGCCATGCCCATTGCCACTGTATTGTCTTTTGAGTTACAAAGGCAGAGCTGAGTTGTGGTTCAGAGAACCAAATATTTACTCTCTGGTCATTTTCAGTAAGGGCCAACCTCTGTTCTGGACAGAAAGTTCCACCCGGGGAAGGGGCCATAGTCAAGGTGAGAAGTTAGAGATGGGATGTGAGGGAGGAACAGGGGCTGGAGCCGGCCGGGAGCCTGGGTGCTGGGAAGCAAACCTTGCACTTTCCCATCTTTAGGCCTTTGCCCAAACCCTACCCTCTGCCTCAGAATCTTCCCCCCACTTTCCTTCCGAGGCCCTGCCTTGTTCACAGCTCTGTCCTCGGGTCTAGCACAGAGCCTGGCCGTGTAAAGATGTCCCCATCAACACTTAGTGAACAAATGCATGGCTGGGTCTCACCCTGCCCTGGACCCACCCTTTGACCTTCAGCCTGTCTCTCCCTCTCTGGGCCTCAGTTTTCACATCTGTGGAATGACCACCTCCCAGGTTTTTATATTCAGGCCTCCACATCCTGCAATCCGGGGTGGGGGTGGGCTGGGGTGGGGGTGTTCCCTTTACAAGGAGAGGGAAAGAAGAAGTTCAGGCACCAGGGTCTGAATTTCTAGGAGCAGGAGGCTGGTGCCCGTCGCCGGGACAGCGTGGAGAGAAGGGACCAGTGAGGATGCCTGAGCGGAGACAAAGGGGAAGGGTCCTGAGCGGGGAGGCAGATGGGAAGGAGCGGCCCCAGTGGGATCCCGGGGGGATGGAGAGCTGCAATCACAGGCCCAGCAGTGGAGCGTGATGCCACAAGCAGATCTCCAGCTTTCGGCGGAGAACGAGGCTGGGGAGCTAATGAGCTCGGAGGTGCAAAGGACGCCTTCCTGTTAATTCCTGCTCGCTGGGAGCAGCCGGCGAAGGGAAGGAGGGCCAGCGTGCTCGCTGGGCGGGCTGGGCTCCCACTCAGGGGCTCGGCCAGCTGGTCAGCCACCGGCTGGGGCTCCACGCCAGCCCACTCGCCCACCGCGGGCCCTGGAGGGGTCGTTCTACGGCTCGGTCTCTGGAGCAAATGAGATGACAGCCGCATGCTCACCTGGACGGTGAATCGGTCCAGTGGCGTCCATGAGTGAGCTCGGGCTCGGACAGCTGACGCATCTCCGAGGTTTAAAAGCATTTTCAGCCTTTCACAATGGTTGGCAATCATAGCAACCATAAACAATGATGGTGGTGGTGGAGGTAGTGGAGGTGGTAGCAACAGCTTCCTGCCATCCGGCCCCTCTGAGAATCTCACTGTAGCCCTGTGAGCTGTACAGGGGACATTTTATCAAGGGTTTCCCAACTTTGGCACTATCTGCATTTGGGGCCAGCTAATTCTTGTGGGTGGCTGCTCGGGGCACGTAGGGCGCTTAACCCACCAGAGTTGAGGCTGAGAGAAGTTGCACCCAAGTTGCAACCTCCAAAACAAGCCTCCGGACATTGCCAGATGTCCTCTGGGAGCAAAATTAGCCCCTGGTTGCAAACCACTGCTTCTATTCTATTTCACAAGGGGGAAACTGAGGCTCAGAAAGGTGAGCACTCTGTACCTTACAGGACTGGGCATCACACCTCTGTCTTCAGCCTCTCTCCACCCCCACCCCACCAGCTACTGGCATTTGTTACTTATTTATTTTTCAGACACGAAGTTTCAGACTTTTCTATGCATATATTTACAAAATTGGGATCATACTGAACATGTCATTTTGTAACTTGTTTTTCTCACTTAGTAACCTAGCGCGTATAGGGTTGGGTGAGAAAAGCAAGTTGCAGCTTGGAAAACACAGCATGACACCATTGTGTAAATGCACACACACACACACACACACACACACACACCATGGCTGTGTGTTTGAATATGTATAAAAAATATCCAGAATATCCAAAATTGTGATCAACGATTTCTCCCACATTGGGGTGGGCAGATGGTGGTGGGAAGGGGGGTTTCAGGCTCTGTTAGAGTGTTCTGAACTGTTTGACTGTTTACATCAACCATGTAGTGCTTTTTAATTATAAAAAACAACAAAAAAAATGGCATGATGGCCCCTCTTGGGCAGTGAACAAACATCTACAATGCACAATTTGAAATATCGCCAGATGCTCCATCACGTGGCTGGGCCATCGTCCATTTAGCCGTTTCCTAGGGTTGGAAGTTGAGGTCGTTTCCAAGCATCACAATGATAAATAACACTGTGCTGAACATCTCAGCCGAGTGGTTGAGAATAGCAGCTCAAGGGACAGATTCCGAAGGTTTTCACCCCATTGCGACCCCCGAAGGAGCCCTTTCCAGCATAGTTTCATCTAACACTCTCGGCAACTCCGCAGACAGATACTGTTATGGCCCCCAGTGCACGAGGGAGAAAGTGAGGATCAGAGAGGCCCAGCAACTTCCTCAAGGGCACACAGGGGATGAGCGGGATTTAGAGAGGACCCAAGGACAAATTAGTTGTAAACGGAGACTTTCTGCCCTGAGTCATCGAAAGGATTGACAGAGAATGTGAAGGAGAATCTAACGCTCTCTGTGTTTGATTCTCAAATTCAACACACACGTGACTCACCCAGGGGTCTGGTGGAAAAGCAGATTGTACAGAAGTCAGGGAGCGGGTTGGGGGGCAGGTGGCCGCGCCTCTAAGAGGGTGGCGGGAGGGTCCTGTGTATGTCTGGGCTGTGGTGGTGAGCACCCAAATGCACACGTGACAAGGCTGCAGGAGTTCGATCCTCGCGCGTGCACACACACACATGAGGGCAGGTAAAAGTGGCAAGCAGTGAGCAAGGAATGTGACTGTGCCTATGGAGATTCACGACTGTGACAATGCAAGATGTCAGCACTGGGGGAAACGGGGTGATGGAGACGCGGCCTCTCTCTGTGTCCCATACTTCTTACGTAGCATGGGAGTCTACGATGATAAACAATAAAAAGTCAAAAAACAAAACAAAACAGATTCTGACTGAGGAGGTGTGGGGTGGCGTCTAAGACTCTGCCTTTCTAGAAAGCTGCAGAGGGACACAGCCCACCTGGGTGTAGACACTGGGGTGGGCTCAGCAGCCGCTGCCATCAGGCCAGGCTGAATTGAGGTGCACGCATCAGTCCAGAATACACACTGGACTTCAAAGACTCAGTGTGAAAAAGGGAATTTAAAATCGCTCACTAGTAATTTGTGCAATTTATTATATGTTGAAATGATATTTTGGATATATTGGGTTAAATAAAATTGGTGATTACGTTTGATTTGATCTGTTTCTTTTTTTGCTTTTTAAAATGAGGCTATTAGAAAATTTAAAATCACATTCGTGGCTTGCATTGTATGTCTGGAGAAGGGCTCGTGGACAAAGATGTATCACAGAAGAAGGAAACATTCACAGAAGAAGGAAACAAAAGTAGTGATCGGTGAGGGAGGAAGGGTCCATCCATTAGTCAGTCAACAAACAGCACCCGAACATAGTTGACGTGCTAGAGGTGAGCAGAGCAGCCATGGACAGCTGTCCTCCTGGAGCCTGCAGTTTACAGTGGAGTCTGGGGATGGTGAGAGAGCCTGAAAGCCAGCGGAGAGGGGGGTGTCAGGGAGGGAGCGAGGGGCGATGCCAGAGTTGGAGGAGGCAGTGATGCCATTGCACCATCCTTCCAACCTGGATGCACGCGGATGTGGCCAAATGGAGAAGCTGCTCCTATTCCCTGGCCCAGATCCCAGGGTGCAGTGCTGTCCACACATTGCCTCACTGAGTCATCATCTGACAACCCCACGAGGTAGATACTGACCTTAGCTCCATCTTCCAGCTGCCAGAAGTGCGCTAACACAGCCAAACGAGGCTGAACAGGAATTCGAACCCAGCTCTGCCTGATTCCAGAGGTTCTGTGCTCACCCATGAATGGATGCCGCTGCTCCTGGTTGGAGACAGGCAACATTGTTGTGTGCAGATCCCTTAGTGTAGGCTCCTCCCATCCCAACCCCCTTGGGTGGAACTGGGCCACCCAATTTCTGCCCCCCACCCCAGGGGAACTTTCCTTGGCTCCCTCGCCAGCTGGTGTCCTTGGGAAATTTGATGCCCCTGCTCTGGTCCCAATTCCAGCCTCTCTAGCCCCTGGGGGTACTGGTGGTGGGGATGGGGCTGCCAGCGCCGGGGGGCCTCACCACGGTGGCAAAGCAAACTGGACTTCTAGGTCACCTCCGTCCCCGACCCCCGCCCGTCCTCCCCACCGCCCTCCCCACTGCCTGCCACCCGCCGCAGTCCCCAAGCCCCCTTCAGCTTCACCGCAATTTAATGTCTCACCGAGCTGTCCCTATTTGACAAACAGGTGATTTTGCTAATGAGGAATAAATGAGATCCACAGGATGAGAGAGGGTGTGCGGCAGCTGGCGTGAGGGCAGGATGTGCCGAGTTTATTAAAATCATATCTGGCCACATGCTCGGCGCTCAGGGCCCAGGTTGGAGGGGTGCCTGGCTTCTCCCTCCCCCCCACCTTATGCTCCTCCCACTCACTGTCCTGTCCAGGCCCCTTCCAGCTTCGGGGAGGTGCCTGTGCCCAGTCCCGGTTGGGTGGTGCTGCTGCAGACCCTGGACCAGTGCCTAACCATCTGGGGGGCCTGGAGGGGGGGGAGCTGGAAGGCTTTTAATTGGAAGATGATGGGGCTGCTGGAGTGGGGCGTGTGAGCGTTTGTGTGTATTTATGTGCATGTGTGTGAGCATGTGACGTGTGAGTGTGACTGTGTGGGTAAGTGTGCGATGGAGTGTGAGCGCCCATAGGAGTGAGTGTGTGACTGCAAGTGTGTAACATGCATATAAATATGTGACAGTCTGCTTACACATGGAATATGCTAGGGTGTGTACACAAGTGTAAGTGTGCAAGGGGTGTGGTCGGTGTGGGGAAGCGTGCGTCACGGAAAAGAGACACGGGGAGACTGGGAACAAGAGCTGGTATGTGACAGGGGTGTGGGCCGGAGGGGGGCAGGAAAGGGAGGGCTGGAGGGATGGGCAACGGGAGGGGGAGAGAATGGGATTTCCACGCTGGGAAAGTCAAAACCCTTCTCGGAACAGGAGGAGGAACAGCTTTGGGGGGAGTGGGCAGAAGAAGGGAGGGAGAGAAGGAGGAAGAGAGAGAAAGAGATGCAGAGGGAGATGCAGAGGGAGATGCAGAGGGACGTACAGAGAGAGGGAGACATTTGGAATCACACAGAGGGACACACATGG
>PVIY010043913.1:0-12718 GCA_004026745.1 Myrmecophaga tridactyla
TCTCTCAGCCATTAACACTTTATTTTGTCTCATTTTGCTCTTCTCCCTTTTGGCTGATAAGGTTTTCTCAATCCCTTGATGCTGAGTCTCAGCTTATTCTAGGATTTCTGTCCCCCATGGCCAGGAAGGTCCACACCCTTGGGAGTTATGTCCCACATAGAGAGGGGGAGGGCAGTGAGTTTGCTTGTTGTGTTGGCTGAGAGAGAGAGGCCACATCTGAACAACAGAAGAGGGTCTCTTGGAGGTGACTCTTAGGCCTAATTTTAAGTAGGCTTAGCCTATCCTTTGTGGGGTTAAGTTTCATATGAACAACCCCCAAGATTGAGGGCTCAGCCTATTGCTTTGGTTGTCCACACTGCTTGTGAGAATATCAAGACTTCTCCTCTTGGGGAAGTTGAATTTTCCCCCTTTCTCACCATTCCCCCAAGAGGACTTTGCAAATACTTTTTATTCACTGTTCAAATCACTCTGGGATTTACTGGGACATTACTCTGGACAAACCTACAAAACCTTATGCCCTACTCAAGATTCCATGCACTTATGGTGTTCAATCAAGCTGTCTACATAAGTTATGTTAGGAACTGCACTAGTCAAAATATAAATTTGTATCAAAATAATATTTTTTGCTTTAGTCTCACACATAAGTCAAAGTTTTAAAATATTAATTACCATCTATTTTCAACAGCTTGCAGTATTGACATTCCTTTGTTCTTCCTCATGCAAAAACATTTTAAAATTTGCACATTTAGTCACTATCATCACACACTCCAGGCATTCCTAGATTAAACCATCTCAGTCTTTATCATCTATCTTTCCTTCTGATTTCATTTGTGCCTCCAGGCCTCCTCCCTATATCATTCTCACATTCAGTTTCATTCAGTGTTCTAACATTATTGTATTATAGCAAAGTAGTATTGTGCTATCTATTTCTGAATTTTTACACTCAGTCCTGTTGCACAATCTGTATCCCTTCACCTCCAATTACCCAGTATCTACCCTATTTCTATCTCCTGATGGTCTGTTACCAACTGAAGTTTTCCAAGTTCATTCACCAATTCCAGTTCATATCAGTGAGACCATCCAGTATTTGTCTTTTTGTTTCTGGCTAATCTCACTCAGCATATTGCCCTTAAGGTCCATTCATGTTGTTACATACTTAGTAACTTTATTCTGTCTTACAGCTGCATAATATTCCATCGTATGCATACACCACAGCTTATTTAGCTACTTGTCTGCTGATGGACATTTAGGCCGTTTCCATCTCTTGGCAATTGTAAATAATGCTGCTATAGACATTGGTATGCAAATGTCCATGGACTCACACTTCTTGATTCACAACCATCTGTAATCAAAACAGTGTGGTACTAGTATATGGATAAACATATAGACCATAAGAATAGAATAGAAAGCCAGAGATAAACCCTCACAAATGTGGTCAATTGATTTTCAACAAGGGTGCTGCTAAAATAAATAAAAGAAAATAGAGTTACTATGGTTAAGACATTTAAAATTGAGTCAAGTGGCATTTTGGAGGTTACTCTTAGGCAGGTCTCAGCCAGAAATCACAAACTGCCCACATATGCAAAGCCTCAAGCACCAATGTTCCTCAAAACCACAAGGACATCTGGACCAAAAACAAACCACAGAATAAAGAACTCAGTTAACAATCTAAATTCATTCATTCATTCATTCATTCATTCATTCATTCATTAACCTGAGGGACAATTAGAGTGTCCCAAATATCCAGCAACCACAAACAACATCTAATCATCTTCTTTTCCTTTTAAAACCCTTGCCTAGAAATACCAGGATGGGACATGATTTGGGCTGCTACCTAACTCTGTGCTCCCAAATTGCAATTCTAAGACCCCAAATTAATGTTTTTGTTGTCTTGCTGCTTAATTTGTTATTTCTCCATTGACAATGCTAACACTATTCAATGGGGAAAGAACTATATTTTCAACAAGTGATACAGTGAAAATTGGATAGCCACATGCAAAAGAATGAAGCTGGACCCTTACCTTATATCACATATAAAAATTAAGTCAAAATGGATCAAAGACCTAAATTTAAGAACTAAAATTGTAGAACTCTTAAAAGAAAGTAGAGGGGAAAATCCTCATGTCCTTGTATTCAGCAGTGGATTCTTAGATATGACAGCAAAAGCATGAAAGAAAAATTAGCAAATTGGACCTCAGAAAAATTAAAAACTTTTGTGCCTCAAAGGACAGCATCACAAAAGTGAAAAGACAACACACAGAATAGGGAAAAAAAACTTCAGATCATATATCTGATAAAGGATTAATATCCAGAGTATATAAAGAACTTCTACAACTCAATAACAAAAGACAAGAAATCCACTAAAAAAAAATGGAGAAAGGACTTGAATAGACATTTCTTCAACAAAGATGTACAAATGGTCAATAAGCACATGAAAAGAGGCTCAAATCTTTAACTTTTACAAAATTGCAAATCAAAACCACAATGAGATACCATTGCCCATCCACTAGGCTGGCTGTTATAAAAACAGGAAATAACATGTGTTGATGAGGATGTGGCAAACTTCAAACTTTCATACATTCCTAATGGGAATGTAAAATGGTGTAGCCACTGTGGAAAATAGTTTAGCAGTTCCTGAAAACTTAAACATTGACTTATTATATGACCCAGAAATTCTACTTCTAGCTATATTTCACAAAGAATTGAAAAAAGGGACTCAAACAAATACTTATATACCAATATTCATAGCAGGATTATCCACAATCACCAAAAGTTGTCCAGTAATAAATGAATGGATAAACAAAATGTTGTATATATGTACAATAGAATATTGTTCATTCATAAAAAGGAATGAAGTTCTGCTACATGCCACAGCATGGATGAACATTGAAAATATATGCTAAGAGACATTAGCTAGGTACAAAAAGAAATATTCTATGATTTTACTTTTATAGGATATCTAGAATAGGCAAATTCATATATAGAGAGGGACTGAAGAAGAATGATGAAGAGTTATTGTTTAATGGGTATAGAGTTTTTGTTTGTGATGTTGAAAAATTCCAGAAAAAGTGGTGATTGTTAGACAACATTGCATATGTCCTACATGTCACTGAATTGTACACTTAAAAATAGTTACATGGATAGAAGGCAGGACAAGATGGGGGTGTAGGGAAGTGTGGGATTTAGTTTATCCTCTAGAGCAGCTAATAAAAAACCAAGAGCTGTTTGGAGGAACCTTTTGGGGGACCTCTGTGACCAGATGCACATTGTACATCAGCCTGGAATGGTGGAAGTACTGAAATAATAGTACAGAACTGTAAGTAAATTCTTCCACTCTTTGGAGGCTGGTGCCCGCCCTACCAGCATGGCTGCCTGTCTTGCAGTCTCTTATGAGAATGAAAGACACAGTAGAAGAAATGAAAGACACAATGGAGTCATACACAGCATATTTGAAGAGGCAGAGGAAGGGATTAGTGAACTAGAAGATAGAACATCTGAAGTCTAACATACAAAAGAATAGATAGGAAAAAGAATGGAAAAATATGAGCAGAGTCTCAGGTAATTGAATGACGACTGAAGCACTCAAATATACATGGTATATGTGTCCCAGAGGAGAAGATAAGGGAAATATGGAAGAAAGGATAATGGAGGAAATAATCATTGAAAATTTCCAAATACTGAGATGATGGTATGATGGTATAGTAACTCATGACAAACTCTGAGATCTGGCCTGTAACTATTTGTTGAAGAGTGCTTTGAAAACTGCTTTTTTCTTTCTTTCCTTTTTATAGATGTTATATTAAACAATAAAAAAGATAAAAGAAAAAAATAAAATTTCCAGCACTTATGAAAGACATAAACTTACAGGTCCAAGAATTCCAGCATACCCCAAAAAGAATAGATACATATAGACCTATTCCAAGACACTTATTAATCAGATTATCAAATGTCAAAGACAAAGAGAATTCTAAAAAGCAAGAGAAACTTGATTCATCACATACAAGGGAAGTTCTATGTGACTAAAGAATGGATTTTCTCAGTAGAAACCATGGAAGTAAGGAGGCAGTGGGTTTACACATTTATGTTACTGAAAGAGAAAAACTGCCAATGAATAATTATATACTTGCCAAACTGTCCTTCAAAAATTAGGAAGAGTTTAAAATATTCACAGATAAACAGACACTGAGAGAGTTTGTGAACAAGAGACCTACTCTACAAGAAATATTAAAGGGAGCATGGCAGGCAGATAGGAAAAGACAAGAGAGAGAGGTTTTGAGAACAGTATAGAAATGTAGAGTGTCAGTAAGTGTAACTAAAGGGATAAAAAGAAAACAAAGTATGACATACAAAATCCAAAAGACAAAATGGCTGAAGAAAGTACTGCCTATACAGTAATAGCATCAAATAATAATGGATTAAACTCACCAATCAAAAGATGTGAATAGGTAGAATGGATAAAAAAATAGGATCCATCTATATGATATCTATAAGAGGATCATTTCAGACCCTAGGAAAAAATAGGCTGAAAATTAAAAGACATCTCACAATATCAATTATCAATAAAATGAACAATTCATTAAGAAGAAATAGCAATAATCAGTATTTATGCACTGAGCCAGAGTGCCCCAAAATACAAGAGGCAAACACTGACAATACTGAAGGGAGTTGACAACTCTACAATAATAGTTGGAGACTTCAATGCACAACTCCCATCAATAGATAGAATGTTTAGACAGAGGATCAATAAGGAAACAGCGATCTTGAATAATATGGTAAATGAACTTTACTTAAGAGATATTTCCAGAACATTGCACCCCACAACAGTGGGATATACATTTTTCTCAAGTACTCATGAATCATTCTCCAGGTTAGACCACATGTTGGGTCACAAAGCATGTCTGAATAAATTTAGAAAGATGGAAATTATTCAAGACAATTTCTCATATCATAACAGAATGAAGTCAGAAATAAATAATAGGCAGAAGGCTGGGCAATTCACAAATATATGGAAGCTAAAAAACACACTTTTTTTAAGCTTAACAATAGGAATTTATTGGCTCATGGTTTCAGAGGCTAGAAGACTTGCTTACTCCTAGGGTTGGTATCTTCTGGCTGGCTGGCAACCTTGGGAGTATCTTGGCTTTTCAACACATGGCAATGTACATGGAAGTATCTTTTTCTTTCTCTTCTGGTTCTTGTTGATTTCCAGCTTCTTGCTTCTGCCACGGCTTTTCTTTCTGTGTCAAATTTCCTTTGCTTGTAAAGACTTCAGTCATACTGGACTAAGGCTCACCCTTATTTAATTTGGACACATCTTAACTGATAACGTCTTCAGAAATCCTATTTACAAATGAGCCCTATCTAGTTTGCTAGCTGCCAGAATGTGATGTACCAGAAACAGAATATTTTTTTTCACAATGAATTGCTCTTATTTTGGTACACATCTACATTTTTGCATTTAGTGGTCCTGAACAGAGAAGTGGGCAATTTGCCAGCAAGTGAAGCCCAATTTTAGGGATCTGCTGTGTACACCAAGTTCTTTCTTAATCCCTGCTGAGGATCATGAGAAGTAGTAGCACCAAAACCAAAGTATGGACCAAATTTAAGGTTCTTTTTGTTCCAATTGTCAGATTCCAAACTAGACTCAAATGGATTGCAAGGAAAACCAAATGAGAGCCCTGCTTAAAACTTCTTCAATTTGGGCAGGCAATGGTGGTTTGGTGTCAGAGTTCTCGCCTGCCATGCTGGAGACCTGGGTTCTATTCCCAGACCCTGCACACCCACATGCACGCACACACACACACACACACACACACACACACACAACTTCTTCAATTTTTACTACTTTTTTTTTTTTTTTGCATGGGTAAGCACCAAGAAACAAACCTGGGTCTCTGGCATGGCAGGTAAGAATTCTGTCACTGAGCCACATTTTTTTTTGCATGGACAGGCACTGGGAATTGAACCTAGGGTCTCTGGCATGGCAGGTGAGAACTCTATCTGCTGAGCCACTGTGGCCCGCCCCACTGAGCCACTTTTGCATTGCCCCTTCTTCAATTTTTAAAAGCAAAAGCAATTACAAGAAAAGAAAACAATTCATTCAGAGGGATTGTATGTGCTTCCAAGCATCTTCATATGGACTTTCTCCAAGCTTAACCATCAAGGACTTTGAGAGCTGGCAGGTCTGAGTAACCCTGGTGATGGTTCTTTTCACCATATCAAAACCTGAGCTAAAAAATGCATCAGTTGATGATGACAGCAGAGGGTGGCAGGGCTAAGGACCCAATTTCCATTTCCTAGGCTGGTGAAGAGTAAAGAAATCTGGTTCCAAAACTAAATGAGGGAGGTCAGAGACTCTTTCCAACCTTACCTGATGGCTTCTGGCCAAAGCAAGGAAGTATTATGGAAAGCATTGGGTGGTGAAGGGAGAGATATCAGGGGAAGGAAGGAAAAAGTGGCACCTGAGGGATGGATATGGGGAAGGCACTGAAAGAATTCCTTACCAAAGGCCAATTTCAGAGGGGAGGAGAGTAGGGAGTAGGGGGTTACAATCTATTCTTCAGCCAAGGGTGGTAGTGAAGAGAGGGGAAAGGATAATGGCTTGGAATGGGGTAGTCATTTAAGACTTAAAAAAAAGAAACCAGGTACAGATGAAGCACCTGTCCCACAGGTTGTGACCTGAAACCTTTATATCTATTCTCATGAGCCACCCCAACTGGAGGGCTGTTTTAGGGACAAAAGGAAGTAGGAAGGAAGAGGAACAAGGCAAAGACTCCAGACCATGTAATCAGCAGGAAAGTGATTGTGTGATGTGTCTTTTCACAGTTGAGTTAGAGGTGCCCCACTGGTTATGATGGGAACCAGTTTAAATACACTTTCTTGATCCCATAAGTTCAACTACATGGAAATTGGTTACACTTAACAGTATGATTTATTATAGCACAACTTATATATTTCAAATAGACAAAAAAATTAGTATCATTTACAATATTATAAGATAAAATGATTTTAAATGGGAACTTCCTTTCCAGTATTTTGCGGTCTACAAGACTTATGTAGAAAATTTACTACTGTAGAAAATAAAGCCTGCCTATATCAAATGGGAGTGAGGGGAGAGCCTGTGGTTTTTCTTTCTGAGTAATTTCTGTGACACTATCTTTCAGGTGGCTGAGGGATTTTCATATTTTCTTTAGACATCATTAAGTGCTGAAGCTCTTGCAGGACAACTTTGATGCTATATGAATTCTGCCATTTTGCTAGCACTTATATGGCTTTTGGGTCCACCACTCCATTAGAACTATTAACTCCATTCATATTAATTTTTGCTACAAATCTTACAAAGGGGGCAGTGCTTCTGAATATTTAACTCCACATTGTATTTTAAGGCTGTATATTTGGTTTTCATAAATTATTGTTGGAGGTCCAATTAACATCCCTGTCCATCTTGTAAGTGTCATGTCTTTGTCTTCTTCTAGACCCCAGTGAACTGTACTATCTCCTATTCCTTTCTGGCCTTCTTCAAGTTCTTCCAACAGTTGGAAATTGCAAGGAACTTTTTTTCCCAAGCCTGTGGTGGCTGCCATCTTGCCAAGAATGGCTTTTAAAAAGGGGAATTTATTAATTGCAAATTTAAAGTTCTAGGCTGTGAAAATATCCAAATAAAGCAAGTCTATAGAAATGGCCAATCTAAGGCATCCAGGAGAAAAAACATCTTGGTTCAAGAAGGCCAATGATGTTCAGGGTTTCTCTCTCAATTGGAAAGGCACATGGCAAACATGGCAACATCTGCTAGCTTTCTCTTTAGACTTCTTGTTTCATGAAGCTACCACAGGGACATTTTTCTTCTTCAACTCCAAAGGTCTCTGGCTGTGTGGGCTCTCATGGTTCTTGTGGCTCTCCCATGTATCTCTCATCATTCTCAAACTTTCTCCAAAATGATTCTCTTTTAAAGGATTCCAGTAAACTAATCAAGACCCATCTTGAATGGGTGGAGCCACATCTCCATCTAATCAAAAGTTAATACCCACAATTGAATGTGTCACATATCCATGGCATAATATTTTAATAGGGATTAAAAGTAATGTTGTTCCCACAAGATTGGATCAGGATTAAAACATGGCTTTTCTAGGGTACATAATAGTTTCAGACAACACAGGCTCATACCCACAGGACCAGGGGTTGAGACATGAGCATGCCTTTTGTTGGGTACATGATTCAATCTCCAACAGAAAGAAATACCAGTCACTACCCAGAAGAGATGTGTTTGCTTAAAACAAGGGAACTGCAGCTGAGAGATCAATGAAATGATGAGGAGGATGTGACAGGAAGTGGACTTTGTTATCCATTACATCCATGGAAAAGTAAAATACATATCTGAGCACAGTAAATAAGGACAGCTTCCACAGCTTTATTAGTGAGATTCACCCAATGTTCTATATGAATTTCCTCTAATGTATTTGCACAAAATCCATGAACAGGCATGACCACACCATTGTCAGATACCTGAGTAGCTGTGAAAAGTCAACACTCTGCAAAAATGGGCAGTTTTTTTCCTAATGCATGTAAGGACACATCTTCAATACCTAAGCAGCCACCCAAATCAATGATCTTTAGCACTCTTAAATAACCAGTGGGTCCAGGAAGAAATTACAAGGTAAATCAGTAAATATCTTGAGGCAAATGAAAATGAGAATACAACATATCAAATCTTATGGGCTGCAGCAAAGGCAGTGCTGAGAGGGGAATTTATTTAGTCTCAAAAGGTCCATGTTATAAAAAATTGAGGGCAAGAGGAAGGACTCCTTCATCAGTGAGATTGCAGCATCTTTTCAAAGAAGCTTCATGCAGGTATGAACAAGATGAAGTTCCTTTTATTCCTTCTGAAGTTATGGACAGTCTGTTTTCTTTTGGGGAACTTAAATTTAATTTCATCAGTGTTCTGAGTTGCTGAGATGCAGAAAGCACCATCTGAAATATCGCAGCTCTGTAGATCTAAGGTTTATACTCTAGGTTGTAAAATCTCACTTATATTTGAATCTGTTATCCATTCCTGCATGCTCATTATTTTTATTGGTCTATTTTTTACACTGAAAGGCAAAGGGTTAATGTTTGTGAAATATCTGGAACTATTCTTCATGAAGCATCAATGGCACCCAGACATATGTCTGGGCTTTGAACTAGAAACTTTTTCTCTTTGAAGCTGTTTAAGGCTTCAAGTGTCTGGAGTGTCAGAAGTGCTGGTAGAGCAGAGAAAAAACCTGTTTCCAGGGTCAATTACCATGTTTACCTATCATGCTGGGGTACTAGACTTCAGTCAGTCAGATTCCTTGCTTCTTAAGAACCATTGTCCCATCACCAAACTGATACTGAACAAATGTGGGTTTCTATGCCCAATGTGCATAACAGCCAATCTATGACACTAGAGTTTCAAAGAGAGAAAGAGTTTATTGTTACATGCAAAGCTGGATATCAGATGGCCTATCAGCCCAAAAATCTGTCTAAGCCATCCTCAATCTTAAACAACACACTCTTAAATAACCAGTGGGTCCAGGAAGAAATTACAAGGTAAATCAGTAAATATCTTGAGGCAAATGAAAATCAGAACACAACATATCAAATCTCATGGGCTGCAGCAAAGGCAGTGCTGAGAGGGAAATTTATCACCAAAAGGTCCATGTTATAAAAGAAGAAAGAGCACAAATTGAGGACTTAGCTGCTCATCTCTAGGAATTAGTGAAAAAATAGCAAACTAACCCCAAAGCAAACAGAGGCAAAGAAATAACAAAGACTTGCACCAAAATAAAGGAAAATGAGAACATGAAAACAATACAGAGAATAAACAAAACCAGAAGTTTGTCCTCTGAGAAAATCAATAAAATTGATGGGCCCTTATCCAGGTTGACAAGATAAAGTAGAGAGAGGATGTAAATAAATAAAATCAGAAATGGGAATGGGGACTAACTACTGACCACCCAGAAATAAACAGGATAGTGAGAGGATACTATAAGAAATTAGATGCTAACAAACTAGACAACTTAGGCAAAATGGGCAGCTTCCTAGAAAAGAATGAACAGCTAACATTGACTCAAGAAGAAATAGGAGAGCTCAACAAACCAATCACAAATAAAGAGATTGAATCAGTCATTAAAAATCTCTCAAAAAGAAAAGCTCAGAACTAGATGGCCTCACATAGAATTCTACCAAGCATTTAAGAAAGAATTAGTACCAATCTTGCTCAAACTCAAACTCAAAAAAAAATTGAAGAAGAGGAAAGCTACCTAACTCATTCTGTGAAGCCAACATCACCCTAATACCAAAGCCAGACAAAAATACAAGAAAAGAAAATTACAGACCAATGTCCTTAATGAATATAGATGCAAAAATCCTCAACAAAATATTGCATATTGAATCTTACAGCAAATGAAAAGAATTACACAAATGGCCAAGTTGGTTTTATACCAGGTATGCAAGGGTGGTTCAACACAGGAAAATCAATGGATGTAGACCATCACGTCAGTAAATCAATGGAGAAAACCCATATGATTATCTCAATTGATGCAGAAAAGGCATTTGACAAAATTCATTATCCTTTCTTTTTTTGTTTTTGTTTTTTTTGTTCTTAGACTTTTAATTTTTTCTTTTTAAAATAATGTTTTATTAATTAAAAAAATTACAAGAAACACAAACATCCTTAATATATGCTCATTCCGCTCTACATAAATAATCAGTTTTCACAATATCATCACATAGTTGCATATTCATCATCATGATTATTTCTTAGAACATTTGCATCAATTCAGAAAAAGAAATAAAAAGACAACAGAAAAATAAAACAAAAACAGAAAAAGAAAAAAAGATTTTACATACCATACCCCGTACCCCTCCCTTTCATTGATCACTAGCATTTCAAACTGAATTTATTTTAACATTTGTTCCCCCTATTATTTATTTTTATTCCATATGTTCTACTGATCCATTGACAAGGTAGATAAAAGGAGTATCAGACACAAGGTTTTCACAATCACACAGTCACATTGTGAAAGCTATATCATTATGCAATCATCATCAAGAAACATGGCTACTGGAACACAGCTCTACATTTTCAGGCAGTTCCCTCCAGCCTCTCCATTACATCTTGGATAACAAGGTGATATCTACTTAATGCATAAGAATAACCTCCAGGATAACCTCTTGGCTCTGTTTGGACTCTCACAGCCATTGACACTTTGTCTCATTTCACTCTTCCCCCTTTTGGTCAAGAAGGTTTTCTCAATCCCTTGATGCTGGGTCTCAGCTCATTCTAGAGTTTTTCTCAATCCCTTGATGCTGAGTCTTAGCACATTCTAGGATTTCTGTCCCATGTTGCCAGGAAGGTCCACACCCCTGGTAGTCATGTCCCACATAGACAGGGGGAGAGTAATGAGTTTGCTTTTTGTATTGGCTGGAGACAGAGGCCACATCTGAGCAACAAAAGAGGTTCTCTTGGGGGTGACTCTTAGGACTAATTTTAAGTAGGCTTGACCTATCCTTTGTGGGGTTAAGTTTCATGTGAACAAACCCCAAGACCAGGGGCTCAACCTATAGCTTTGATTGTCTGCACTGCTTGTGAGAATATCAATAATTCAACTTGGGGAGGTTGAATTTTCCCCCCATTCTCACCCTTCTCTGAAGGGGACTTTGCAAATACTTTTCCACTCACTGATCAAATCACTCTGGGATTCATCGGGGCATCACTCTGGACAAACCAATAAAATCTAATGTCTTACCCAAGGTTCCATGTACTTATGTTGTTCAGCCAACTATCTACATAAGTTATATTAGGAGATGCACTAGTCAAAATATAAATTTTATACCAAAGAAATTTTTTTATTTAGTCTCACACATAAGTTGAAATTTTAAAATATTAATTACCATCTATTTTCAGCACCCTGCAGTAATGACATTCCTTTGTTCTTCCTCATGCAGAAACATTTTTAAATTTATACATTTAGTCATTATCATTATACACTCTAGGCATTCCTAGATTATACCAACTCCATCTTTATCGTCTATCTTTCTTTCTGCTTTCATTTGTGCCCCCAGCCCTCCTCCCTCTATCATTCTCACATTCAGCTTCATTCAGTGTTTTAACATAATTTTATTACAGTTAGATAGTGTTGTCCTGTCCATTTCTGAATTTTTATATTCAGTCCTGTTGCACAATCTGTATCCCTTCAGCTCCAGTTACCCAATATCTTACCCTATTTCTATCTCCTGATGGTCTCTGTTACCAGTGAAATTCTCCAAGTTTATTCACTAATGTCAGTTCATATCAGTGAGACCATACAGTATTTGTCCTTTTGTTTTTGGCTAATCACACTCAGCGTAATGTCCTTAAGGTCCATACATGTTGTTACATACTTTATAACTTTATTCAGTCTTACAGCTGCATAATATTCCATCTTATGTATATGCCACAGTTTGTTTAGCCACCTGTCCATTCATGGACATTTTGGCTGTTTCTATCTCTTGGTAATTGTAAATAATGCTGCTATAAACATTGGTGTGCAAATGTCTGTTTGTGTCCTTGCTCTCATGTCCTTTGAGTAGAGACAGCATATAGATGGGTCTTGTTTTTTAATCCAGTCTATGTCTTTTGATTGGGGAGCTTAATCCATTAACATTTAGTGTTATTACTGCACAGGTAGTGCTTTCTTCTACTATTTTGCCTTCTGGATTT
>PVIY010043914.1:0-20030 GCA_004026745.1 Myrmecophaga tridactyla
AAAAAAAGAAAGGGGGCTCACTGAAATTCTTCATAAGCATCCTCTTCTGCATCAATCTCTCCAAAACTCTTCTACCTCATTTTGGTCTACTTTACTGTGTTTTTAGAGTTTTAATCCAGAAATGGACACTCAACCCCCACTAAACAGTTTCATACTTAACTCCTGTAGTCAGAAAGACTATACTTCCCACTCAGCATGGAAGATTTTGTGTCCACTTTCCATACATACACAGGCTCACTCAAGACTAAGTGCAGCACTCAGCATGGAAGATTTTGTGTCCACCTTCCATACACAGGCTCACTCAAGACTAAGTGCAGCACACAGGGCTTCTTGGTCCTACATGCACCTCATCTCGGGGCTTCACTCATGAAATAACTGTCATAAACCAGAAGCACCCATGCCTCCGTAGCATCTCCCAAGCTTCACCTATCTTAACCCAGCGGGGATCGGAGTCCCGGGGTCTGAAGGAGGATGGAGACTGCATTGGCAAGTAAGGGAGGATGGGCAGGCTCTCAGTTAGATGGAAACCCAGATTTAGGATGCTGAGACATCCATAGAGAAAGAGGAAGAGAGAGTAAGGGGAAGAGTGAGAGAGGGAGGAAGCAGGGCATGTGGTCTGGGGAGACAGAATTAATCAGGGTCA
Organism: Myrmecophaga tridactyla; assembly: GCA_004026745.1. Lineage (NCBI taxonomy): Eukaryota > Metazoa > Chordata > Mammalia > Pilosa > Myrmecophagidae > Myrmecophaga > Myrmecophaga tridactyla. The sequence goes on from PVIY010043914.1 coordinate 644, forward strand.
ATCTATTTTGCTTAGGGAGAAGGAAGTTCCTGTAACAGAATCAAGGCAGAGGTGAATCCCTGGAGGGGGTGGCCCCAATCATTCACAACTTGGGATAGTACCATAATGACTTCCTTCAAATATACTATGGGTAAACTGCCTTGATTTGCCAAAAATACCAGTTACCGAAATTCACTGATTGAACCACAAAACAGGAAAATTTTACTTTCAACTTTTAAATAACCCATATTTTTACATATGCCATAAGTAAAAATAAAAATTCTTCCTCAAATACATATATTACTATATTCCCCTAAATATCTGGACTTGCTTTCTGTGCCTGCTCTAACAATGAACTTTTTCGTTAACTATGTTAGACAAAGCTAACAGGCAAGATTCAAAATGTAATGAAATATTCTGGACACATAAAAGTAAAGTGATAGATATCTAAAGGTGAGATTATTGGCAATTTTCTTTGTGCTATTTTTGGCTTTCCAAGTTTTCTACATTGGGCTGTTAATTACTTTGTGTTTTAAAAAATTCTCTGTTTTGATATCTAATTTTTGAAAATTTTAATACTTATAGATGATTTTATGTTATAAAGATTTTTTAAAAAAGAAATTCATTGCACGGGATTTTTAACTTGGAAAAATAAGGAAAACAGACTGCAATAATAGTATATACCTTTGTTAGATCATCTTATGCATAATGACCCTTCAAATGCCAACAGAACTTTGTATAAATCTTACAAATCAGTTCTAACTTTCAACAAAGCCTCCTTTACTCACCACCTTCTAATACATTATGCATATTTCTGCTAGGCTATCACATCCGTTCCCTTTAACCTCTCTGCTATTCTCTGCCTATGCATTTCCAAATCCAGATTTTCAGAACTATCACAGTTTTTCTTCCTCCTTGAAGCCTTCTTTAAGTTCAGTGACTTCTTCTTCCTCTGAAATCTGAGGTCACTTATCCTCATCACTCCATTATACTTACCATATGTCCTCATTTTTCACAAGAGCAACCACTTTTCCCACCAAGACACAAGCCTGCAGTTTTCCCCCATTCCTTATGCTCTCCGTCAGCACAGTGAGCAACATAAGTTACACAAGCTTCCACTGAGTGAACAAGCACTTATCAAAGCTTACCACTTGGTCCACTTTCTGATTATCAGCTGGCGATAGCAGCCACTCGATGTCCAATGGTCCCTGATCTTCGGGATTCACAGTAAATTTGCACGGCAAATAGGCAGTTTCCCCCTTGGCTTTTTCAATCATCTGGTCAGGAGTTGTTATACTCAAACTGTTGGTCAAATCTGGAGAAAGAAATATGCCCATGGAGTATGCATCTGTTATTAAATGGTGATGTGCTCGGCACAACCACAGCCACTGAGGGGGAGCCGGTAATGTGGAAACCACGGCATCTGAGGCCTACGTGACTGAAGTCACACTCAGCAATTCAGCTTTTAGTTTGTGACCTTATAAAAATGACATGCCAGTACTAATAACAGTCTTACACAATATAATTCCCTTTATGAATACTGTGAACTTCCCAGGATTATATAAAACACAAGTTTCCATTAGTAGAGGGTATTCTATATTCAAGTAGACATTTAAAACTGAATTGAGCTAGAGCCTCTAGAAGGCTAGTCATGCCTTACTAATTCAGGCTGCAGAAATTCAGACTTGTGACAGTGCTACACGCACACTGGGCACTCACTGTTGGTGCCCATGGGAATGGATTTTGACAAGTTTTCTACCAGGCTTTTAAAACTCTAAATCTTTATCATATTTGGGTCTAAAACCCTTGCTGAATGTCTAAAAATATTTCTAAGCCATAAATTTTGATGAACACAAATCAGAGAGAATATTAACAATTAATGTGTTAAAAGAATTTACAATATAGTTGATCTCAATGCTATTTTAAGCATTTCTTAATGATCATTACCCTTCCTATTTCTCTACTGAGAAAGTCAACCATCATATTTCTCAAATGCTTTTTAAAAAGACCTGGCTTAAACCGTTTTTTTAGAGTCACTAGAACCACAAGAGCCCACACAGTCAGAGACCTCTGGAGATGAAGAAGGAAAATGTCCTTGGGGGAGCTTCATGAAACAAGAAGCCTGGAGAGAAAGTTAGCCGATACTGCCATGTTTGTCCTGTTCTTTTACAAGTGAGAAAGAAACTGTGAACGTCATTGACCTTCTTGAACAAAGGTATTTTTCCCTGGATGCCTTAGACTGGACACTTCTATAGTCTTGTCTTAGCTGAGCCATTTTCACGGCCTTAGAACTGTAAACTAACAATTTATTAAATTCCCAATTAAAAAAAAGCAAGCTGGCTTAAACCCACTGCAACTCTGCAAGAGCTGAAAAAACAATGTTCCCTCCTTGCTGCTAATAGTTTTGTAACAATAATAGAATCTCTTACTTGCATATAGGTAGAAACAACTATGAGCAAAATGCTACAATTTCTTTAAAAAAATTCTGTTCCTATCAATTCTCAAATAAAAATAAGTCTGTTCACTACTTATGTCTTATATAGATCAAAGTTTAAACATGCTCACTAGATTTAAAATGCAAATTCAGTCTGTAAATGACCGGTCACACAAAACTTCATTTGTTTTCTATTTATGCTGCAAAGGTTTGCACAGCACTTGTACATCATATCTGTATGTTCCTTGTGATGATCTAACATTTTTTAAGTATAAATTCAAATACCTAACATGCAGAATTATACATTTCAAACTAACACATCATATTCTGTTAAGCAGCTCTATCATTTTGGAACTTTTTGTCTGTCCCATACCACCAAATTCAGGAGCCATACAATGACCTGGATGAGACCCTAAACACAAAGATTACGGTGTGTGGGGGCTTGCCTCTCTCTGTTCCTCCCATTCCCCTTTCCCACCATAAAAACGAACAAAACACGGGAGAAAAAATATGGAACTCTTAAACTTTACCACTGGGAAAACCATTAAAACTGTGTCAAACATAGGGACACTAAAATCAATAGGCCAAGACCTTGATCTTGAGACTTGCTCTTCTGAAGCTTATGTATGTAGAGGAGAAACTTAGTCTACTGATAGGCATGTCTGAGAATTACTTCTGGAGGACCTCTTTTGTTGCTCAGTTGTGGCCTCTCTTTCTAAGCCCCACTCTACAAGTGAAATCATTGCCCACTCCCTATGTGGGACATGACATCCAGGGGTGAAAGTCTCCCTGAAGGCAAGGGAGATGACTCCCAGGGATGAGCCTGGCTCTGGCACAGTGGGATCAACAAAGCCATGCTGACCAAAAGGAGGAAAGGAAGTGTAACAAATAAGGTATCAGTGGCTGAGAGAGTTCAAATAGAGTTAAGAGGCTACTCTGGAGGTCCCTCTTACACAAACAAGCTTCAGTCAGAGGTTGCTACCTATCATAACTTGCCAAACCCCAACCAAAACCATTCCTGCTAATCCTAAAGAGTACCTAGGACATTATGTAAGAGTCTACAAAGTTTCCATGCACTAGGGTAACTTTCCAGAAACTACAACCTCCAGATGGGTTCCTGGACCAGTTAAGTCCTGAAATGCAAAGGGGACAGCTTCTCTAGAACATCAACTAGCTCTATTCCCCTATCCCATATTATCGACAGCCCTTTCAACATGAAAAAGCTAGAATGAACATAGCCCATATATCCCTAAAGAGTGGGAGAAAGATCAAAGGTGACGGTGGAGTTATACAGAGAAGGTTGGGCTTAACCAATCAGTATGATTGCTGAATCATAATATTGATATTTCTTTTAGTCTCCAGTATCTTAGAGCAGCTAGAAGTAAAACCCTAAAATTGTGCAACTGTAATCTATTAACAACCTCTGAAATCTGTTCTACAACTAATTGTGATGTGCTTTGAAATTTATTGCTTTTTTGTATATATGTTATTTTTCACGAAAAAAGAAAAAAGTAGATTGTGATGATAAATGCAGAGCTATATGATAATATTGTGAACCATTCAGATGGTATGTGAATATGTATCAATAAAAAATAAATAATTTAAAAAAAAGATCAAAGGAGAAGGTGGAGTTAAAAAAGGGAAGATCGGATTTAACAAATGAGTATGACTTCTGAATCATATTGATATTCTTTTAGTCTCTAGTGTCTTGGAGCAGCCAGAAGGAAAAACCTAAAATTGTGGAACTGTAACCCATACCAAACTCTGAAATCTGTTCTATAACTAATTGTTGTGGTATGTTTTGAAATTTACTGCTTTTTTGTATGTGTTATTTTTTACAATTTAAAAAATTGCTTTAAAAAAAAAGGAAAAACACATGAATCTACCACATACAGAAATTAGATTTTTCCTGCAACTTCAGGAGCTCCTTTCTATAGCTACCACATCCGTTGCCTGCATTAATTTGTCTGGATATTAATACTTTACGTACTAAGTAAGATAAAAACAGTAAGTATACTTCAGGATGAAAATCCTACTTCAAAATGCTCAAGACATAGCCCAAATATATGGAGGGTAAAAACACACAATTGAGAGTGAAGATTTACTCTAAATAACTAAAACGTCCTGGTAAATGTATGCCTCTAGTTTTTCTTCTATATAAATCAAATACAAAGCTCATAAATGACATGAATTAGACATTTAAATGTATATAAGTTCAAACCCTCCTAATTCAAGCTCTCAGTATTTATATTACACAAAGTCATCAGGATAAAATGCATCTTAGTTTTCATGATACCATCTTTCATTGTTTTTTGATATAAAAAATGTTTTTATTTTAATAGTGACAAAATTAATTACATATATGTATATAAATGATCTACAAACTATTTATGGTAGTTATTTTTGAGAACTGAGATTTTAAGAGAGGTGATTGCCTATATCTGTCTTATAATGAGATTTTCTTAATATGTGTACTGCTTAAAACTTTTAAAACAGATTTTTAAATGGCCTGCAGTTTTTCAAAAAAGATGTCTAAAAGATTTCAACTGCTCTTGTTGTGTTGCACTAAAAATGAACTAAAATATTCACAATCATACAAAGCAATTCTTGGGTTTCCTAGCAACATTCAATGGCCTCTTTTCACAGAAGCATAGCTTTTCAGTGCAGAAGCATGCAAGAGTAATAAATTGTATAGGACAAAAGGCAAACACTGAAATTCTTTCCTAATACTCTCTACAGAATCTTTCATAATAGTACTCAATTTTATTTGTACAGCAAATGAGTGATAACTGGCAAACTACTTGCAGGTTCAAACATGGTCTGAAAATTAAATCAATGGTTTAATTTTCTTGTAGTTTTATTAAAAATTACATTCAAAGTGTGATGAAACATGTAGCACATCATCAAACCATAGCACATCATCAAACCACAAATTTCAAGAGTCCAGCTAGTAAGCGCACAGTTCTGCATTACACAAATAAACAAAGCCAATCACTTCCCACTTGTCAGTGACTGAAACAACATCTCCCAGTTTTCTGCTTGTTTTTTGTTTTTTTTTTATTTCCAAACTCCAGATCTTTTGGAACTTTAGAGCTTCTCTTCTGCCCTGATTGCCTTCTGAGCATCAACTTTTGATACAAGTTTATAGAAGTGGATTCTAGTCCCAGATGTTGCCATGTCTCACAAAGGCCTCAGAAAAAGATCCGTTTTGATCCTAAGGATGAAACATGCAGAACTGGAGATAATGAAAGGAACTTTATTTTGAATTGATGACCTTCCCCCATTTATTTAATTTCCTTTCTCTAGTTTAAGTTATATATTAACCTAGACAGCTTTCAGATACCTTTTTCTCCTGGCAATCTTAAAATCAAAGAAATGAAGAAAATGCTTTTGAAACTTTGTGGTTGATTTAAAAAGTAGCAGTAGTAGTAAATGTGAGAAAGTTTAGTAAAGTTTTGAGTGAGGAAAAACCTTAGAAAAAGGTAGGGAAAAAACACAATGGGTACAAAAAAATATATTTAAATTTAGCCCTATTGGATTTTTTAGGTTTCAAAATCAACATTTGGCAAAAAAAAGGCACAGCATTAATCATTCCAGGTAAGGATCATTAACACATGCTGAAAACTAGTGGGTCAAAGTATGAAGAGAAACAGAATATATACATAGTCTCTAAGACTCTCCCACAAAAAACTCTATTACAGGGGGAAAAGTAATAACCTTACATGAAAAATCTTGGCAGACACCACCTTAATCAAATATTCAGTACTTTTACCAGAATAAATGAACACGTGGTATGAACGCTCCTGAAATTATCACTTTTCTCAATTTTGAGGGGTTGTTTTATATATGCATAACTTTGTATTTAGAGATAAGAATGAAACCAATGGGGTTGGGATTAAGGTAATTCATAATACAGGGGTTAGGAAGACATTATATTTTAGAACTTCACCTACTCTGAGACTAGGAAGAAAGTTTTATTGTGTCCAGACCAAGTTTTTCTGTAGCATATAATATAACTAAACCTGTCTGGATATAAACAATCCAAATCCAAACACAGGCAGCCCAGAATAAGAATGAGGACCTTTAATTCTATATAGATTACTGTAATGCCTGGATACATCCCAGAGTATATTAAGCAGATAATCAAAAAGTATTGGCAAAGACCCTTGAGGGAGAGGTGAAAAATTATGGAACTATTAAACTTTAGCACTGGGGAAACATTAGATACTATGCCAAACATTAGGGACACCCAAATCAATAAGCCAAGACCTTGATTTTGAAGCTTGCTCTTCTGAAGCTTATGTATGCAGTAGAGAAGCTTAGCCTACCTATAGGTATGCCTAAGAGTTATTTACAGAGGACCTCTTTTGTGGCTCAGATGTGGTGTCTCTCTCTCTCTGAGCCCAACTCCGCAAGTGAAATCATTGCCCTCCCCCCCTACATGAGACATGACATCCAGGGGTGAAAGTTTCCCTGGAGGCGTGGGAGATGATTCCCAGGGATGAGTTCAGCCCTGGCCCCATGGGATCAGCAACGCCATCGTGGCCAAAAGGAGGAAACGTGTAACATATAAGGTATCAGTGGCTGAGAGAGCTCAAATAGAGTTGGGAGGCTATTCTGGAGGTCACTCTCACATATGCTTCAGTTAGACATTGCTACCTATTATAACCCGCCAAACCCCAACCAAAACCACTCCAGCCAATCCCAAAGAACACGTAGGGCAAATATAAGAGTTTACAAAGGTTTTATGTGCTAGGGTAACTTTTCAGAAACCTACAACCTTCAGATATGTCCCTGAACAAGAAAAGCTCTGAAACCTAGAGGGCCCAGCCTTTCCAGAATATCAGCTAGATCTATCTCCCTACCACTTATTACTGACAGCTCCTTCCAACATGAAAAAGTCAGAATGGGCATGGCCCAAACTTCCATAAAGAGTGAGAGAAAGATCAAAGTTGATGTTGAGTTATATAGAGGTTTAATAAATGAGTATGATAGCTGAATCATTATATTGATATTTATTTTAGGCCCCAGTATCTTAGAGCAGCTAGAAGTAAAAATCTAAAATTGTGGAACTGTAACCCATATCAAACTCTGAAATCTGTCCTACAATTAATTGATGTGATGTGCTTTGAAAGGTATCGCTTTTTGTATATATGCTATTTTTCACAAAAAAAGGGGGGAAAAGTCTATTGTGATGATAAACAAATATTTATTCCTTCTAGCCTCCAATGTTCTGGAGCAGCTAGAAGGATAAATCTAAGATGATGGTATGGTAGCCCATGACAAATTCTGGGATCTGTCCTGTAACTACTTGCTCAAGAGTGCTTTGAAAACTATTGCTTTTTTCTTTCTTTGCTTTGTATGTATATTATACAATAAAAAAACTTAAAAAAAAAAAGAAGAAGAATGCCTAGGGTATTATATAAGATTCTACAAAGGTTCCATGTACTAGGGTAACTCTCCAAAACTTAGAACCTCCAGATGGGTCTCTGGACACGGTAAGACCTGAAACCTAGAGGGGCCAGCCCTCCCAGAACATCCACTAGTTCCATCCCTCTGTCTCATTATCAGCAGCCCCTTCCAACATGAAAAAGTTAGAATGGGCATAGCCCAAATATCCCCTAAAGAGTAGGAGAAATATCAAAGGTGATGGTGGGGTAATAAAGAGAAGGTCAGGTTTAACAAATGAGTATGAGTGCTGAATCATTATACTGATATTTCTTTTAGCCTCCAGTACCTTAGAGTAGCTAGAAATAAAAACCTAAAATTGTAGAATTGTAACCCATACCAAACTCTGAAATCTCTACCACTGATTTGTTGCGATGCACTTAGAAATTTATTGTTTTTATGTACATATGTTATTTAAAGAGAAGGAGGAATATAACAGAGAAGACAGGATTTAACAAATGAGTGTGAGGGCTGAATCATTACAGATATTCCTGTTAGTCTCCTGTGTATCTTGGAGTAGCCAGAAGAAAAAGCAAAAAATTGTGACACTGTAACCCATACCAAGATTTAAAATCCGTTCAATACCTACTTGTACAAATGTACCTGGAAATTTATTGCTTTTTTTGTATATATTTCACAATAAAAAGTTAAAAAAATTTTTTTTAATGTTGGATTAAAAAAATGATTATGACTTTAAACATACAACAAATGTATGTTTACAGTTTTTTGACTGCCTATAATCCCCGGAGTGATGCAGTTTTTCATCATTTTCAAACGGTATTCTCTTCAAATGAGCATGTAGCTAATGCACTTGCAAAAGCTCTTAAAAAGATTAAAACATACCAGGAACACAAAACAGTGGAAAGAATGTACTTATCAATCCACAGCCAATAAAGTAGATGGTATCTACTTGGCAGATCCTTCCAGCTAAGAGGGAAAAACAAGTTATAAAGATTAAGTGTAAAAGGAATTTACATTTACTGCACTATCTTTATTGTGCAAGGGGGGTTATATATATTATTTCATTTAATCCTGACAAAACCTGCGCAACAGACATTATAGGCAACGAAACCAAGGAACAGTTTCATGTGAAATAAGAGGCAATCCTTAATCCAGACTACAATGGAAGGAAAAGAGGGAAGTAGGAAAAGATAATGAAGGTACTGATAGAAGAAAAGTGAGGAAATGAGGTAAAGAATTCAAAAGAATGGGGAAAAAAACTGTTTAGGTAATAGTGATATTTTAAGACCCTAAGAATCCAAAACGAGGAGCGCACAAACCATCAATGGTTTAAAAAAACAACGGTCGTCTTCTTACTGCACAAGAAAACAGGGTGGTAATTTTAGAATCAGACACAAACTTGATATGAGTGGGTTCAAGGAGAACAATGATATCAAACTGTGACGGGTTTGTTCCTAGGCCCAACCGTAAATTTCCCAGATGCACTCCCTGTATGTCAAGGTTCTACCACTATCACTTTCTCTAATCAGTTCCTGCTTAAGACCAGATATGCAAAAACAGCTGCACCACCAATCCATACATACCAACCGAAAATAAGTTTAAGTTAAAGAGAGGAAGGCTATCAATGTTCACTTATTTTCTTATTCAAATGAATAAGATGTTCTGTTACTTGTACCTCCTAAGTATATATCCCAAATCTAGCTTTTTTTAAAAAAATCTAAATCCAGGCCATTATTATTTCTCACAAGGACTAAACCAGCTAACTGGTTTCCCTGGACCCACTCTTCCTCATTCTAACCCATTCTCCATACTTCACCCAGAATATTCACTATACAATTTTTTTTTCTAAGTTGTAATATCACTGCCACATTCAGAAATCTTAGATGGCTCTTCACTGACTCAGATAACTTAATTATCCTTTCAAGGTCCTTTAGGGTGAGGTACTTCGCTACTTCTAGCCCCTTACCACTCCCACTGTATGTAAAACATACGTACATATTATTTTAGTTCTGAAACCTAGAGGGGCTGGGCCAGCCCTCCCAGAACATCCACTAGTTTCATCCCTCTATCCCATATTATCAACACCCCTTCCATAATATACATATGTATATTATTTTTTATATAACTATGTTAACATGAGAGAAATAAGATGTTTAATAAAAACCTTTACCTGTGGACATTCTAAGATCATAACTTCAGATGCAAGTTCATAAAGTATAGTCAGTTCATACTCTCTCCCCACCGAGCCTTCTCACTCATTGTGATATTCCCTCTATGATCCCTCATATCTCCTAGGCAAATTCCTACCACTTTGGTCTCAGTTCTTTGGCCCAAACATGGATTGAAACAGATGTCCTCTATGTACTCCTTGGGCAACAGATAATGCCTCCCTCTCATACGCACTAATCCCAATATACTGAAATCACTTTTTTACTGTGTATCCTTCCCGCTCTTCACTGCAATGAACATTTCACATTTGCTTTGAAAACAAAGACCAGGTCAGTCTTGATCATCATTGGTTCCCTGAGGCTAGCAAAATTTCAGGAACTCAGCAAGCATTCAACAAACACTGGCTGAATGAATGAAAGGTTTTCTGTTGCTTATCACCAAGGAGAAAAAAACAATGTTTTGAAACACATTTTTCAGTTTTTACCTATACCACCAAGATACCAATTGTGAAGTCTGATCAGTGAATGCATATACACACCGGGTGTGGAGAGGACTATGAATTAGGAGTTCGGCAACTACATGATCTGCCTTGAGATCGAAGCAATCAAGAGAACAATTCATCACAACAGAATAAAACAGCAACAAGCAACTCTGGGTGTCTAGAGGTAAGCAGGTTCCAATTTTGGGTAATGAAAAGTATTCAAAGAAACCACATTTCAACTAGAGTCAAGGGAAGACAAGGCCAAGCAAAGCTCACAGGCACAAGTATCTTCCTATAAGAGAAAGAAAACAGAGAATCTACCAGAGATGAAAGATGGTACATTTGAAAATAGAAGAGAAACAGTAACAAGAAGAAAATACAGTTAAAAGGAGGCAAGGATTAGTTAACTTTCTCGAGTAAAGACTAAACAAAAAAGGTGAAGGTGTCCTAGTCTGGGCCCATTCAGGAAAGGAACAAATTTGGGGGAAAGAAAGACATAAAAAAAAAAATCAACATTTTGAACACTTATATTTGTGCATGATTCCCTTCGAAATATCTATCTTCCTGCTTGCTCCACTTTCTCCCTTGCTTGTCACTTCATCTTTGAAGCTTTATCTAATCCTCATAGGCTGTATTAATTGCTTCCTCCTTTGTATTACACAACTTGCTCCTCTATTTCAGGTTACTGTTTACATGTTCTTACACTTAAATACACACTTTTACTCAATTAACAGGGCCTCAGTTCCTCATCTCTGTAGGGTATTGTTCTAGTTTGCTCGTTGTTGGAATGCAATATACCAGAAACAGAATGGCTTTTAAAAAGCGGAATTTAATAACTTGCTAGTTTACAGTTCTAAGGCTGAGAAAATGTCCCAATTAAAACAAGTCACAGAAATGTCCAATAAAAGGCATCCAGGGGGACAGAGCCAAGATGACAGCTTAGTGAGGTATGGGATTTAGTTCATCCTCCCAAGCAGATAGTAAATAGCCAGGAACAGTGCAGAACAACTGCTGGGGCCATGCCAGTGACTGGACACACAGTGTACCCCAGTCCGGACCAGGTGGACCAACTGTGAGCCCCTCCAGAACAATGAGTTCCCCAAGCCGTTGTGGCTGGCATCCCTCCCCCACAGGCTGCTTCTCAGAGGGGAAAGCAAAGAGACTTTAGTAGCAACAGGGGCTGAGCACAATCAAACTCCTATTGTGGAATTAACAAATTCTGACTATTAAAAATTGGCCCCCAGCTCAGCTGAACCTCGAGTAAAAGCGGAGGTCTCTGGTTTTTGCCCTGGCTCAAAGGGGGCAGGGCTGACAGAAAAAAAAAAAAAGAAAAAAAGAAAAAAAAAACAGGACTTTTTGATCTGAAAAGGTCTGGGCCCTGCAGGAAAGGAGGGGGCACATAGGACCAGCAGATACATAAAGCAATGTACCAAGTTAAGCTATTATCGGCAAACTGAGGAAGGGGGTCCTGCTCTGAAAAGGAATTTTCTTTTTCTCTATTGTGGCTGCGTTTCTACAGATTGATTACTCTTTGGATACAGCTGCAAGGCTTCTCAGGCTGCAACTGTCCCAAGCATAGGCAGAAACAAGCTTGCTGGAGAGCTTGTCTGGAGCCTGTGTCTTCCCCAGGAGATGGGTGGGGCCCGGCCCAGGTGGAATCACTCGCGCAAGAAATTCAGACCCCAGGGTCTGAAAGAGTGAAGCGATCAAAACCAGTCTACAACCTCTCCACTGTCCCCACCACGCCCCAAGCAGGGAGAGTCTGCTGAAGTTAAAGGTATTGCATCATCTTATGCTGGTGGGACCTGCAGGCAGAAAAGCGCCACATACTGGGCAGGATAGGAAAAACGCAGAGTCCAGAGACTTCATAGGAAAGTCTTTCAACCTGCTAGGTCTCACCCTCAGGGAAAAATGACACAGGTGACTTTCTCCTCCAGAGAGGAGCCCAGTTTGGTCTGGGGTCTATAATACCTAAATAGAACCTCCTAAGGGGTGGGGGAGAGGCACCACACAGGCAGGGCAAGAAACAAAAAGACAAGAACTGAAAACTTCTGATCTATTAAACAAAACCAAAGCTAGAGGCCTAGAATCAGCTGAACTGAATGCCAAAGAAAAGATAGACAACAAAGTAATCCAGCAAGAAAATCCAAGGAAAAAAAAAGTGAAAACAATTTCCAGAATAAACTAATTAAGATAATTAAATGCCTAGATGCCAGCAAAAAATAACAAATCATACTAGGAAAATTGAAGAAATGGCCCAGTCAAAGGAACAAACCAACCATTCAAACGAGATGCAGGAGTTGAAACAATTAATTCAGAATGTTCAAACAGACATAGAAAACCTCATCAAAATTCAAATCAATGAATTGAAGGAGAATAGAAAGAAGGCAAGGAATGAACAAAAAGAAGAAACTGAAAGTCTGAAAAGACAAATCACAGAACTTATGGGAATGAAAGGCACGGTAGAAGAGATGAAAAAACAATGGAAACCTACAATGCCAGATTTCAAGAAGCAGAAGATAGGATTAGTGAATTGGAAGGAGGGACATCTGAAGTACAACAAGCAAAAGAAAATAGGAAAAAGAATGGAAAAATATGAGCAGGGACTCGGGGAATAGACTGACAACGTGAAGCGCACGAATATACGTGCTGTGGACATCCCAGAAGGAGAAGATAAGGGAAAAGGAGAAGAAAAACTGATGGAGGAAATTATCACTGAAAATTTCCCAATTCTTATGAAAGACTTAAAATTACCAAGTGATTCCAAAATCCAAGAAGTGCAGCGTAACCCAAATAGAGTAGAACCAAATAGACGTACTCCAAGACACTTACTAATCAGAATGTCAGATGTCAAAGAGAAAGAGAGAATCTTGAAAGCAGCAAGAGAAAAACAATCCATCACATAAAAGGGAAGCCCAATAATACTATGTGTAGATTTCTCAGCAGAAACCAAGGAGGCAAGAAGACAGTGGGATGATATATTTCAATTAATAACAGAGAAAAACTGCCAACCAAGACTTCTATATCCAGCAAAACCACCCTTCAAAAATGTGGAGGAAATTAAAACATTTTCAGAAAAAAAAATAACTGAGAATTTGTGACCAAGAGACCGGCTCTGCGAGAAATACTACAGGTAGCACTAGAGACAGATAAGAAAAAAGAGGAGAGGTGTGGAGAAGAGTATAGAAATGAAGGCCATCAGTAAAGATATAAAGAAGAAAAATTAGATATGACATATAAAATCCCAAAGGCAAAATGATAAAATAAAGTACTGCCCATACAGTAATAACACTAAATGTTAATAGATTAAACTCCCCAATCAAAAGACACAGCATGGCAGAATGGATTAAAAAAAACAGGACTCATCTATATGCTATCTATAGGAAATACATCTTAGACCCAAGGATAAACACAGGTTGAAAGTGAAAGGTTGGGAAAAAGATATTCCATGCAAATAACAATCAGAAAAGAGCAGGAGTGGCTCTACTAATATCCAAGAAATTAGAATTCAAATGTAAAACAGTTAAAAGAGACAAAGAAGACATTATGTATTAATAAAAGGAACAATTCAACAAGAAGACATAACAATCATAAACATTTATGCACTGAGCCAGAATGCTCCAAAATACATGAGGGAAACACTGAAAAGAGAAATAGACACATCCACCATAATAACTGGAGACTTCAATTCCTCACTCTCATCAATGGGCAGAACATCTAGACAGAGGATCAATAAAGAAACAGAGAACCTGAATAATACAATAAATGAGCTAGACTTAACAGACACATATAGAACATTACACCCCACAAACAGGATATACTTTTTTCCAAAGTGTTCATGGATCATTCTCAGGGATAGACCATATGCTGGGTCATAAGGTAAGTCTCAATGAATTTTAAAAATATTGAAATCATACAAAACACTTTCTCAGACCATAAAGGAATGAAGCTGGAATCAATAATAGGCAGACTGCCAGAACATTCACAAATATATGTAGGCTCAACAACACACTCTTAAACAACAGTGGGTCAAGGAAGAAATGACAAGAGAAATCAGTAAATACCTCAAGGCAAATTAAAATGAAAACACAACATATCAAAATTTATGGGATGCAACAAAGGCAATGCTAAGAGAGAAATTTATTGCCCTAAATGCCTATATCAAAAAAGAAGGGGAAAAATCGGAGAATTAACTCTCCACTTGTAAGAACTAGAGAAAGAACAGCAAATTAACCCCAATGCAAGCAAAGGGAAAGAAATAATGAAGACTAGAGCAGAAATAAATGAAATTGAGAACATGAAAACAATCGAGAAAATCAATAAAACCAGAAGCTGGTTCTATGAGAAAATCAGTTAGATTGATGGATCCTTAGCGAGGTTGACAAAAAGAAGAGAGAGGAAGCAAATAAATAAAATCAGAAATGGAAGAGGAGACATAACCACTAACCCCACAGAAATAAAGAAAGCAATGAGAGGAGACTCCCCCACAGGCTGCGCCACAGAGGGGAAAGGAAAGGAACTTTACCAGCAGCAGGGACTGAGCACAATCAAACGCCAATGGTGGAATTAATTAACAAATTCTGACTACTAAAAATAGGCCCCCAGCTGACGTAAACCCGGTCAAAGTGGAGGTTGCTCATTCTTGCCCCAGTGCCAAGGGGGCAGGGCTGACGGAAAAGGGGGGAAAAAAGAAGGAAACAGAGGTTTTTGTGGCTGTGTTCCTACAAAGACTTGACTGCCTTTGGATATAGCGACAGGACTTCTCAGGCTGCAACTGCTCCAGGCATAGGCAGAAGTGAGCTCTTTTGGGGGCTTTGTCTGGAGCCTGTGCCTTCCCCAGGGGAAGGGTGAGGCCCAACTCAGGTGGAATCCCTCCCTCAAGGAATTCAGACACCAGGGCTTGGCAATCTGAAGCCATTAAAACCAGCCTACAACCTCTCCTCTGTCTCCGTCATGCCCCCAGCAGGGAGAATGGCCAAAGGTAAAAGTACCGCATCATCTTACGCTGGTGGGACCTGCAGGCAGACAAGCGCCACATACTGGGCAGGATAAGAAAAATAGAGTCCAGAGACTTCACAGGAAAGTCTTCCAACCTGCTGGGTCTCACCCTCAGGGAAAACCGACACAGGTGACTCTTTCCTCATGATAGGAGGACAGTTTGGTTTGGGAAAATACAGCTGGGGTCTATAATAACTAAGTAGAACTTCCTAAATGTGGCGGGGGTTGGGGGGAAGGCATCATATAAGTAGGGCAAGAAACAAGAAAACAAGAACTGAAAAATTCTCCTCTGTCAAACAAAACTTAAGCTAGAGGTCCGGATAAAGCTGAACTGAATGTCAAAAACAGATAGACAACAAATTCATCCAGCAAGAAAACCCTAGGTAAAAGAAGTGAAAGCAATCTCCAGAATAAACGAATTAAAGTAATTAAATGCCTAGACGCCAGCAAAAAATAACAAATCACGCTAGGCAAATTGAAGATATGGCCCAGTCAAAGGAACAAACCAACAATTCAAATGACATACAGGAGCTGAAACAATTAATTCAGAATATACGAACAGACATGGAAAACCTCATCAAAAACCAAATCAATGAATTGAGAGAGGATATAAAGCAGGCAAGGAATAAACAAAAAGAAGAAATTGAAAGTCTGAAAAAACAAATCACAGAACTTATGGGAATGAAAGGCAAGCTAGAAGAGAATAAAAAAACAATGGAAACCTACAATGGCAGACTTTGAGTGACAGAACATAGGATTAGTGAACTGGAGGACGGATATATGAAATCTGGCAAGAAAAAGAAAATATAGGGAAAAAAATGGAAAAATATGAGCAAGGACTCAGGGAACTGAAAGACAATTGTAAAGCCCACCAATATACGTGTTGTAGGTATCCCAGCAGGAGAAGAGAAGGGAAAAGGAGGAGAAAAACTAATGGAGGAAATTATCACTGAAAATTTCCCAACTCTTACAAAAGACTTAAAATTACAGATCCGAGAAGTGCAGCATACCCCAAAGAGAACAGATCCAAATAGACGTACTCCAAGACATTTACTAATCAGAATGTCGGACGTCAAAGAGAAAGACAGAATCTAGAAAGCAGCAAGAGAAAAGCAATCCATCACATACAAGGGAAGCCCAATAAGACTATGTGCAGATCTCTCAGGAGAAACCATGGAGGCGAGAAGACGGTGGGATGATATATTTAAATTACTAAAAGAAAAAAACTGCCAACCAAGAATTCTATATCCAGCAAAACTGTCCTTCAAAAATGAGGGAGAAACTGAAACATTTTCAGGCAAAAAATCACTGAGAGAATTTGTGACCAAGAGACCAGCTCTGCAAGAAATATTAAAGGGTGCACTAGAGACAGATACGAAAAGACAGAAGAGAGAGGTGTGGAGAAGAGTGTAGAAAGGAAGACTATGAGTAAAGGTAAAAAGAAGGAAAATTAGATATGACATATAAAATCCAGAAGGCAAAACAGTAGAAAAAAGCACTACCCATGCAGTAATAACAATGAATGTTAATGGATTAAACTCTCCAATCAAAAGGCATAGTCTGGCAGAATGGATTAAAAAACAGGACCCATCTATATGCTGTCTCTACTCAAAGGACATGAGGGCAAGGACACAAATGGACATTTACACATCAATATTTATAGCAGCATTATTTATAATTACCAAGAGATGGAAGCAGTCAAAATATCCATCAACAGACGGTTGGCTAAACAAACTGGCATTTACATAAGATGGAATATTATGCAGCTGTAGGACAGAATAAAGTTATGAAGCATGTAACAACATGAATGGACCTTAAGGACGTTATGCTGAGTGTGATTAGCCAGAAACAAAAGGACAAATACTGTATGGTCTCACTGATATGACCTGACATTAGTGAATAAACTTGGAGAATTTTGTTGGTAACAGAGACCATGAGGAGATAGAAATAGGGTAAGATACTGGGTAAGTGGAGCGGAAGGGATACAGACTGTGCAACAGGGCTGAATATAAAAACTCAGAAACGGACAGCACGATGTTACCTAACTGTAATACAATTATGTTAAAACACTGAATGAAGCTGCATATGAGAATGATAGAGGGAGGAGGGCTGGGGCATAAATGAAATCACAAAGAAAGATAGACGATAAAGATTGAGATGGTATAATCTAGGAATGCCTAGAATGTATAATGATAGTGACTAAATGTACAAATTTAAAAAATGTTTTTGCATGAGGAAGAACAAAAGAATGTCATTACTGTAGTGTGCTGAAAATACATGGTAATTAATATTTTAAAATTTCAACTTAATTGTGAGACTAAAGCAAAAAATGTTTATTGATACAAATTTATACTTTGACTAGTGAATCTCCTAATATAACTTATGTAGATAGTTGGTTGAACACCTTAAGTACATGGAACTTTGTACAGGACATGAGATTTTGTTGGGTTTGTCCAGGTGATGCCCTGATGAATCCCACAGTGATTTGATCAGTGAGTGGAAAGTATCTGCAAAGTCCCCTTTGGGGAATGGTGAAAACGGGGAAAAACTCAACTTCCCCAAGTAGAATTCTTGATATTCTCACAAGCAGTGTGGACAACCAAAGCTATAGGCTGAGCCCCCAGTCTTGGGGTTTGTTCATATGAAACTTAACCCCACAGGGGATAGGTCAAGCCTACTTAAAATTAGGCCTAAGAGTCACCCCCAAGAGACCCTCCTTTGTTGCTCAGATGTGGCCTCTCTCTCCAGCCAACACAGCAAGCAAACTCACCACCCTCCCCCTGTCTACGTGGGACATGACTCCCAGGGCTGTGGACCTTCCTGGCAATGTGGGATAGAAATCCCAGAATGAGCTGAGATTGAGCATCAAGGGATTGAGAAAAACTCTAGAATGAGCTGAGACCCAGCATCAAGGGATTGAGAAAAACTTCTCGACCAAAAGGTGGAAGAGTGAAATGAGACAAAATGTCAATGGCTGAGATATTCCAAACAAAGTCGAGAGGTTATCCTGGAGGTTATTCTTACGCATGAAGTAGATACCACCTTGTTAAACAAGATGTAATGGAGAGGCTGGAGGGAACTGCCTGAAAATGTAGACCTGTGTTCCAATAGGCATGTTTCTTGATGATGATTGTATAATGATATAGCTTTCACAATGTGACTGTGTGATTGTGAAAACCTTGTGTCTGATGCTTTTATCTACCTTGTCAACAGATGAGTAGAACATATGGAATAAAAATAAATAATAGGGGGAACAAATGTTAAAATAAATTTAGTTTGAAATGCTAGTGATCAGTGAAAGGGAGGGGTAAGGGGTATGGTATGTAAAATTTTTTTTTCTGTTTTTGTTTTATTTTTCTGTTGTCTTTTTATTTCTTTTTCTGACTTGATGCAAATGTTCTGGGAAATGATTATGATGATGAATATGCAACTATGTGATGATATTGTGAATTGCTGAGTGTATGTGTTGGGAATGTTTGTGTTTCTTTCTTGTAATTTTTTTTTAATTAAGAAAAAATTTTAAAAAAACAGCATGGTTGGAATGAGCTGAGATTCAGCATCAAGGGACGGAAAAAAAACCCTAGAATGAGCTGAGAATTAACATCAAGGGACTGAGAGAACCTTCTCGACCAAAGGGGGAAGAGTGAAATGAGACTAAGTGTCAATGGCGGAGAGATTCCAAACAGAGTCGAGAGGTTATCCTGGAGGTTATTCTTATGTAGATATCACCTTGTTGCTCAAGATGTAGCAGAGAGGCTGGAGGGAACTGCCTGAAAATGTAGAGCTGTGTTCCAGTAGCCATGTTTCTTGATGATGACTGAACAATGATATAGCTTTCACAATGAGACTCTGCGAATGTGGAAACCTTGTGTCTGATGCTCCTTTCAGCTACTATATCAACAAAAGAGTAGAACATA
>PVIY010043915.1:0-20044 GCA_004026745.1 Myrmecophaga tridactyla
ATGTTTTACTCATCTGTTCATAAGGTAGACAAAATGAGCATCAGACACAAGGTTTTCACATTCACACAGTCACATTGTGAAAGCTATATCATTATACAATCATCTTCAAGAAACGTGGCTACTGGAACACAGCTCTCCATTTTCAAGCAGTTCCCTCCAACCTCTCCATTACATCTTGACTAACAAGGTGATATCTATTTAATGAGTAAGAGTAACCTCCAGGATAACCTCTTGACTCTGGAATTTCTCAACCATTGACACTTCATTTTGTCTCATTTCGCTCTTCCCCCTTTGGGTCGAGAAGGTTTTCTTGACCCCTTGATGCTGAGTCTCAGCTCATTCTAAGGTTTTTCTGAATCTCTTGATGCTAAGTCTCAGCTCATCCTAGGATTTCTGTCCCACGTTGCCAGGAAGGTCCACACCCCTGGGAGTCATGTCCCACATAGACAGGGGGAGGGCAGTGAGTTTGCTTGTTGTGTTGGCTGGAGAGAGAGGCCACATCTGAGCAACAAAAGAGGTTCTCTTGGGGGTGACTCCTAGGCCTAATTCTAAGTAAGCTTGACCTATTCTTTGTGGGGTTAAGTTTCATATGAACAAACCCCAAGATTGGAGGCTCAGCCTATAGCTTTAGTTGTCTGCACTACTTGTGAGAATATCAAGAATTCAACTTGGGGATGCTGAATTTTCCCCCTTTCTCACCATTCCCCGAAGGGGACTTTGCAAATACTTTTTTATTCACTGTTCAAATCACTCTGGGATTTATCGGGGCAACACTCTGGACAAACCAACAAAAACTCATGCTCTATTCAAGGTTCCATGTACTTATGGTGTTCAATTAAGTTGTCTACATAAGTTATATTAGGAAATACACTAATCAAAAATATAAATTTTGTACCAAATAAACATTTTTTTTTGCTTTAGTCTCACACATAAGTTAAAATTTTAAAATATTAATTACCATCTATTTTCAACCCTGCAGTAATGACATTCCTTTGTTCTTCCTCATGCAAAAACATTTTTTTAATTTGTACATTTAGTCACTATCATTGTACACTCTAGGCATTCCTAGATTATACCATCTCAGCCTTTATCATCTATCTTTCTTTCTGATTTCATTTGTGCCCCCAGCCCTCCTCCCTCTCTCATTCTCACATTCAGCTTCATTCAGTGTTTAAACATAATTGTATTACAGTTAGGTAGCATTGTGCTATCTATTTCTGAGTTTTTACAATCAGTCCTGTTGTACAATCTGTATCCCTTCAGCTCTAATTACACAATATCTTACCCTATTTCTATCTCCTGATGGTCTCTGTTACCAATGACATTCTCCAAGTTTATTCACTAATGTCAGTTCATATCAGTGAGACCATACAGTATCTGTCCTTTTGTTTCTGGCTAATCTCACTCAGCATAATGTCCTTAAGGTCCATCCATGTTGTTACATACTTCATAACATTATTCTGTCTTACAGCTGCATAATATTCCATTGTATATATATACCATAGTTTGTTCAGTCGCTCGTGTGTTGATGGACATTTTGGCTGTTTCCATCTCTTCACAATTGTAAATAATGCTGCTATAAACATTGGTGTGCAAATGTCCTTTTGTGTCCTTGCCTTCATGTCCCTTGAATAGATACCTAACAATGGTACTGCCGGGTCATATGGCAATTCTATATTTAGCTTTTTGAAAAACTGCCTTCCACAGCGGTTGTACCATTTGACATTCCCACCAACAGTGGATAAGTATGCCTCTTTCTCCACATCCTCTCCAGCACCTGTCATTTTCTGCTTTATTGATAATGGCCATTCTGGTGGGTGTGAGATGATATCTCATTGTGGTTTTGATTTGTATTTCTCTAATAGCCAGGGAAATTGAGCATTTCTTCACGTGCCTTTTGGCCATTTGTATTTCCTCTTCTGAGAAGTGTCTGTTCAAGTCTTTTGCCCATTTTGTAATTGGGTTGTCTGTCTTTTTGTTTTTGAGTTGAACAATCTCTTTATAAATTCTGGATATTAGACCTTTATCTGATATATCGTTTCCAAATATTGTCTCCCATTGTGTAGGCTGTCTTTTTACTTTCTTGACAAAGTTCTTTGATGAGCAAAAGTGTTTAATTTTGAGGAGTTCCCATTTTTTTATTTCTTTCTTCAATGCTCTTGCTTTGGGTGTAAGGTCTAGGAAACTGCCTCCTAGTATTAGATTTGTAAGATATATCCCTACATTTTCTTCTAACAGTTTTATGGTCTTAGATCTAATGTTTAGGTCTTTGATCCATTTTTGATAAATTTTTGTATAGGGTGTGAGATATGTGTCATGTCATTTTATACTCATCATCCTGCAAAGTAGCATCATGATCATCCCCATTTACAAGTGAAAAAACTGAGGCTTAGACTGGTCTACTCAGTCATATAGCCCCTTAAGCGTTAGTACTGGAGTTTGAACCCAGGTGTCTCTGACTTCAGTAACCAAAACCATGAGTACCACACTTTACTGGCAGATGGGAGCCATCCTTCATAACTTTTCTTTCATCCAAGCAGCCTGTGTTTTTCTTGTCTGATGTGGAGTTACTTTGTTCAGTTGTCCTGTTAGGAATTTGATGCTGCAATAAATGCACAAATTGACTGTTGGAAGAACTACATCTTTGTAAAGCCCAGGAAAAAGATCCATTTCTCCATCTATTCAAGTTTTAGAAAAGTCTCTTCCAAAGCACTGATGACTATGGATGGACCAAGAATAGCATATTCTTCCTGAGAGACGAAAGCCTGAGATTCCGGCTCCACCTGCAACCTGGATAAATTATCTAACCTCTCTGAACCTCAGTTTCTCACTTATACGATGGAACTAATATCTCCCTCAGAGACTTGTTGTGAGGGTTGAGTGAGTTAAAGCATGCAAAAGACCTGGCATGGTACCTGGCACATGGTGATCCCTGAAAGGAAAACAAAACCAAGCCCTTTTACTGTGTCATTTATCATTTTTATTATTAGGTCTTATAATACAAGTTCCATAAACTCTAATTAATGTATTCATAATCCAACATTTAAAGTTGCCATTATGAATGGAATATATGGGAATTTTCATTACAGTTTCCATATGAGTTCTTTCCAGATGAATTCTATTGACTTTTTGTTATCAAATGAATTCTATTGTTTTTGTTATATTGAATTTGGCTGTATTGTTGCTTCTGCTACTATAACAGTAACTTCCACCATGCTTAACGAGCTCTTACAGTGTGCCAAGGGCCATGCTGAGCTCTTTACATTCATTAACTCATTTAATTTTTGCAAGGCACTATTATTTCCCCCATTTTACAGATGAAGAAACTGATGCTTAGAGAGGTAAAAAAAAATTGCTTCAAATCACCCACCAGTCAGTAAGTGGAAGAATAGCAGTGCTCTAAAGCAGGATTAGAAGCATACATTGCTGCTGTAGTTTGCTAGCTGCCAGAATGCAATATACCAGAAATGGAATGGCTTTTAAAAAGAGGAATTTAATCAGTTGCTAGTTTACAGTTTAATGTCCAATCTAAGGCAACCAGGGAAAGATACCTTGGTTCAAGAAGGCTGATGAAGTTCAGGGTTTCTCTCTCAAGTGAGAAGGCACATGACGGACAGGGTTCAGGGTTTCTCTCTCATCTGGAAAGGCATGTGGTGAACATGGCATCATCTGCTAGCTTTCTCTCCTGGCTTCCCTTCACGAAGCTCCCTGGGAGGCGAGCTTCTTCATTTCCAAAGGTCACTGGCTTGTGGACTTTGCTCCTCGTGGTTCATTGTGCTCTGCTCTCTCTGAATTGCTCTCATTCTCCAAAATGTTTCTTCTTTTATAGGACTCCTCTAGTAAACCAATCAAGCCCCACCCCAATGGATGGAGACATGTCATCACCTAATCCAGCTTAACAACCACTCTTGATTAGATCAAATCTCCAGGGAGATGATCTAATTCCAGTTTCAAACATACAGTATTGAATAGGGATTATTCTGCCTTTATGAAATGGAATTTTGATTAAAACATGGCTTTTCTAGGGTCCATACATCCTTTCAAACCAGCACACATGCAAAATAGAGACTCAGTACGCAGCTTGCCCTGGAACATTTGGAGAAAAATCTCCAGGTGGAGCTTGCTCTGATATTGCTAGGTATGAGCTCTGGCCCAAGCCACCCTCTGCAGCCTTATCCCCCACCATTTTTTCATCGACCCCTGCCCCACGTGTATCCCAGCCACTCTGGTCTTTAGCTTCTTTAAATGTGTCATGATTTCTCCCACCTCAGGGCCTTTGCTTATACTGTTCTTTCTAACTGCGAGCCTCTTCCTTGGTGTCTTAGTTTCCCATGTGTCACAACAAACACCATATGATGGGTTGGCTTAAACAACAAGAATTTATTGGTGCATGGTTTTGAGGATAGAAATCCAAAATTGAGGCATCAGCAAGGTAATGCTTTCTCCCTAAAGATGGTGGCATGCTGGGGCTGGCTGCTGGCACTGCTTGCGTCCATGGCTTTTCAATTGCATAGTAGTGCACGTGGTGGAATCTTCTCATTTCTCTTCTGAGTTCTGTTGACATATTTTTTGTTATTGTATGGTATAACATATATACAAAGCAAAAAAACAAAAAGCAATAGTTGTTAAAGCACTCTTCAGCAAGTGGTTACAGGACAGAGTTTGTCATGGGCTACCATACGATCCTCTCAGATTTTTCCTTCTAGCTGCTCCAGAATATAGGAGGCTAGAAGGCTTAAATATTTTTTGTTATTACACTCGACTTTTTTGCTTTCTTTATTTTGTGAAAAATAACATACACACAAAAAAGCTACAAATTTCAAAGCATAGCACCACAATTAGTTGTAGAACATATTTCAGACTTTGACATGGGTTACAATTCCACAATTTTAGGTTTTTACTTCTAGCTGCTCTAAGATACTGGAGACTAAAAGAGATATCAATTTAATGATTCAGCAATCATATTCATTTGTTAAATCCTATCTTCTCTGTATAACTCCACCATTACCTTTAATCTTTCCATCCTCTCTTTAGGGGTGTTAGGGCTATGGCCATTCTAACTTTTTTGTGTTGGAAGGAGCTGTCATTAATATGGGGTAGGGAGATGGAACTATCTGATGTTCTGGAGAGGCTGGGCCCTCTGTATTTCAGGACTTGTCTGGTCCAGGGACCCATCTGGAGGTTGTAGGTTTCTGGAAAGTTACTCTAGTGCATGGAACCCTTGTGGAACCTTATATACTGCCCTAGGTATTCTTTAGGACGGCTGGAATGGTCCCGGTTGGGGTTTGGCAGGTTATGATAGGCAGCAATATCTAACTGCAGCTTGTGTAAGATCAAACTTCCAGAGTAGCCTCCCGACTCTATTTGAACTCGCTCAGCCACTGACACTTTATTAGTTACACTTCTTTCCCCTTAGTTCCGTTGACTTTTACATTTACTTGTCCCTGGTGGCTCTCTCCCCGTGGCCTTCTCTATAAGGCCTCCAGTAATAGGATTACGACCCATTCTGATTCACTGGCCACAGCTTGACTAAAAATAACATCTTTAAAAGATCTTATTTATATTGGGTTCATACCCATAGGAATGGATTAAGATTATGAACAGCTTTTTCTGGGACACATAATTCAACCAACCACACTCTGGTCTCCTCCTATTTATTCATTAGACACTGGATGAATTTAGGAGGCTGTGTCGGCCATGGACGTGCACGACTCAGGAGGACCAGCTGCAGGAAGCATAGCTGACTGACAGCCTCAGCTCCAGCTTCTTTGGTTCCATCACCTTGTTTGTGCTGAGATATGCTTTTTTCCCTTTGGGTCCACCGCTGTGTTCGCGGTGAGACCCCACTTCCTCCAGCCTGTTCTTAGTCAATGACTGAAAAAGTCAGGGGTACTAAGGCTGGCCCACTCCTGCCCAGTGTGGGGTTTCTACAATAGACATCTGTGATGGTCAAGTTCATGTGTCAACTTGTCTAGGTTATGAGGTCCAGTTGTTTAGCCAAGCAAGCCCTGGCCTGATGGTTACCGTGAGTATGTTTTATAGATGGGTTTACATCCATATCAGCTTGACTGCATCTACAGCTAACATCTACAAACAACAAAGGAGATTTCCAGCAATGTTGGGAATCTCCTCATCCAATCAGTTGGAGGTCTTAAAACCACAACCAGTGATTTCAGAAGTCCAAAAGAAGAATTTCTGCCTCTACTTTAAGTCAACCAGTGTCTCCTAGGGAATTAAACTGTACTTTCTTCAGAGCTTCTAGCTTGTAGCTTGCCCTACAGAGTTTGAACATGATAATCCCCATGGTTGCGTGAGCCAATTCCTACAGTAACCCTCTATTTTTCTGGAGAATCCCAACTAATATAGCATCCTTTGCTTGAAGAGTCCCCATTAGTCAGGCCAAGACTTTCCCAGGACTGCTATCATCTGAGGCTCTTCCTACCTAATCCTTCCTACCCCCTTCCCTTTTCAAAGGTTTCAGCTACACATGATGGCCTGAAGGATTTTTCTGCTAACTTCTGCCCCTATTTTTTTGTCTTTCACACATGTTGCCCCCTCAAAATCTTTTGCATATCTAATTTCAACTTGGTGTCTGTTTTTAGAGAACCTAAACCTACACAGAGGCCTTCCCTGAAACCTCCATGCTGTAGGTTCTCATTATATCATCTTTCACAATATTTATCACATTCTAACTGTGGCATCTTAGGGTCTGAGTTCTCCCTGTTTTCTGCTATGCATAGCCATACCGGACATCTAGGTTCTATGTGAAAATGCATTACGTTAAAATAGAATCTGGGGTGGGGCTTCCAAGGGAGGTGATGGTCGTCGCTTCCTCACCTGTCTATGATCATGAAGCCCTGTCCAGATGTCAGCTGGGATCCCAGGAACTCAGCTGTTTACAATGTCATACACAAAGACATTCTCCTCCCAGCTGAAAATATAAGAAACACAGTAGCAAATTACTCATTACTTCTTTTAGAGGATATAGTTGAAAATTGAAATCAATCCTTGTTAACCTTCCTGTACCAAAGTAGAGGACATGACGCAATCCTGCTGCTGCTTCTTTTTTTCTAAATTAGAAGGTCGCCCACTAATTTAGATGACTCCCCTGGTCATCTCTGCATTTGACCCATACCAGTTCCAAGCAGGACCCAGCACTGTTCTTTATCCTTAAAATTTAAATCCATCTTAAAAACACTAGAAAACAAGGTGGATTTTATTGAAGATATCACAAAGAGACAAATAAAGGGGTGCTTTGCATAGCATACATCAAATCACTTAATGAAAATCTCCACTAGATATTTTTATTCTCTCTCAAAAGCCCGCCTTACACCATCAGTCCTTACATATCATCCTCTCCCCTACCATCTCCAAAATCTTCTCTTTTCCTGGGAAATGCAGCTCTAGGCTTGGATTTGCATAGCCAACTCAGCAAAACATGCCCCAGTCAGCAAAACCGAAGCTCTGTAGTTAACAGCCCGTCCTCCCTAGAGAGATTTATCTCCTTGAGGGAGACTTACCCCTATTTCAAAGAGTTTATCAAATAATTCACCCACAGAAAGAAATCATGGAAGGCCCTAGAAAGCTTCTGCTGCCAATAACAGAAACAGAGATGGATGAACGGATGGATAGATGATAGACAGACAGATAGACAGCAGCCATGATATTCTGGTTTGAAACTGCTGTGTACCCCAGAAAAGCCAGTCTTTAATTCTCATTCAATATTGTTGTGTGGAATCTTTTTGATTAAATTGTTTCCATGGAGATATGGCCTACCCAATTGTGGGTGGGACCTTTTGATAAGGTGGTTTCCGTGCAGATGTGTCTTCACCCATTCAAGGTGGGTGGGGTGCTTATTGGAGTTCTTTAAGAGGGAACGATTTTGGAAAAAGCTTCAGAGCCCACACAGCCAGAGATCTTTGGAGATGCAGGAAGAAAATGTCTCTGGGGAAGCCATTTGAAGAAGTTGAGAGAGGAAGCTAGCAGACGTCACCATGTGCCTTCCCAGCTGAGAGAGAAACCCTGAATGTCATCAGCCCTTTCTTGGGAGTTAAGCTATCTTTCTCTGGCGCCTTAGTTTGGACATTTCTATGGCATTAAAACATAAACTTGCAACTTGATAAGTTCCCTTTTAAAAACACATTCCATTTCTGGTATATTGCATTCTGGCAGCTTTAGCAAACCCAAACATATGCAAACATAGATCCACAGAGAGACACACAGAGATTTTCTTTATGCCATTAAAATGTTTCTTGCTAGTACTGGTCTGAATGATTTACACTCATGAACTCATTTCATCTTCACACCAAACAGGCATATGGGCAGACACTGCTGGTTGTTTATCTAATGGTCATTCCTAATCCTTTTGTCTGTTGCCTACAGCGAAACCTAGGAAAGCCAAATTGTTACTTTTCCAGCCTCCTTTGCAGCAAACGTTGGTCATATGATCCAGTTTGGCCAATTAGATATAAGGGAAAGTCTTCTGGGAAACATTTTTCACCCTGATAAAGAAAAGAGATGTATGTAGAAAGCCCATTTTCCACTACTGTCCTTCCTCCTTGGGTTGTCGCCATGTATAGACATAAACATGGAGCTGCATTTGCAGTCCCTGGAGGAAGGCCAAGATAACTGTTCATCACATCAGTGATCCTGGAAAATGGCATTTGTAGAGGTCAGAAGGGCAGGAAAAGGATGTGAGAGAAAATGGACAAATGACAAGCACACTTCACTCAAGTAATTCACAGACACTCCACTCTGGCAAAGAGATTCTCATCATAGGTTTCCATATACTAGTAAAGGGTAAATTTTAATATGTTGAAAAAGTCATTATAAAGTAATAGTAATCAGCCCCAGACCTAACACCGAACAATAACTGATTTCAAAATACGACTCTGTTGAGGTATCCTTCGTGTCGCAATAAGTTATATTGGCTTCCAAAAGCCACTTCCACATGACCTCTCTCTGAAGGCTGCCACTTTGTCTAAAATGCCCACCATGAGAATATTTCCTTTCAGTGAAGGTCTTGGTAGCAAACCATGGCACACATACTCAGTCTCTTTAGCTCTGTGTTTGGGGAAGGCATTGCTAATCCATTCCAGATTAGCAGCACTCAGAATTCTGGTTCCTAGAGTCACATGCAGGCAGTTGCTTAAAGGACACTATTGGAGGCAATGGTGAGGAGAAGGAAAGGGTGAGGCAAGACTTGTTCACCCTCAGAAAGATGAGTTGACATAGGAATGCTCAGCTAGACCTGACTTCCTTAAGATGCCTAGAATTATAATGAATAAAAATAATAACAGCTCCCACTTAATGACATTGACTGGCCCAGGCATTGTGTTAAGAACTTTAGATACATTATACCCTTTAAGCCCACCATTCTAAAACTTAAGTGTGATTGTTGCTATTTCCCAGTTGAGGACTCCTTGGCTTGAAGAGTTTATGTAACTTGGTTAAGTGTGCTCAGATAGGAAGTGATGGAGTTAGAATTAGAGACTAGGACAGCCTGACTCTACTGCTTTTAACTCATTGTATGCTGGTCTCCTGTGGGTTTCTTCATTTGGAGCCTCTGCTGCCCCCAATTCCTGAAGTTTCCCAATCCTTCAAGAACTTTGTCCAGGCTCACTTCTTCCAAGAAGACTCTGAGCACGCTATCAAATCCTTGAATGCCTATAGCCCAAAGTTTCTGTCCACCAGGGGTTGTCTAGTAGATATTTTTCTCTACTTCTTAAGGTTTGCTGGGCAGCAAGGACCACATAGACAGACAAAATCTCATTTTTATATGCCATCTCCTTCCTCACCCTTGCCAGGCTCTATTCCATGTTGGCCCTCCAGGAATGTGTGTTCTCTCTAAAATAAGTGGTGAGGGGCGGGCCACGGTGGCTCAGCAGGCAAGAATGCTTGCCTGCCATGCCAGAGGACCCGGGTTCGATTCCCGGTGCCTGCCCATGTAAAATAAAAAAAAATAATAAAAATAAAATAAGTGGTGAGTTTCCTGGGGGACAAAAACATTCTTCAGTCCAAGAGGTCTTTGAACTTAGTCCTGCCTAAGTAGGTAAGAATTGTAAGTATTGCCTCTCTCAGGCACAATTCAGTCTCTCCAACATCAACCACGGAACACACATTTTGAATGGCCACCCAGTCATTTTAGTACCATCTCCATCTTCGTTCAACAGCACCTGCTTGAGCAACTATTTGAATATTTAATCACATTTACCCCATATCTGATCAAAATTACTGGAAAATGAAAAAAACAAAGCAAAACAAAATGAAGGTGAAAGTAATTAGAAGCAGAGATCAAATGAACTTAATTCAACTGTCAACTGAAAAAAAAGACAGAAATTATTAGGTAAGCTGAAAGTCTGAGAATCTTAAACCTCAATTGATGCTCCATGGACACAAGCTGATTGAATATTTAATTATGAAGGAAAAGAACAAAATTTAAAACCCTAAAGAAAATGCTAGAAGCATAGAATCGTGTCTCCAAGACAAGATGCAATTAGGGATTTCTACAAAACTGTTTAGCTTTATGGAGACTGAGCCCCATTTATAACAGGTGAATATTTTGTTCAAATTCAACTTTGCTCTATGTTTTCAGGAAAGTAGCATATGCCAAAGTGGGGGACTACCCTTATAAGAGAAGGAAGGGGGGCATTTAAAAGAGAAAATGAAGTATGCCAAAAAGGGACACTGAAGTTGCCAAGAGAGGAAGAAGGTAAGTTGAGGCAGGAAAGAACAGAAGAACAGAGATTGCAGAAGAATAGGTCAGCTGATTGCTGGCCAGACCCTGACTCTGCCTGGAACTCCTTGTGATGCTCTGTTAAAGATTTAGGTCACAGCCACCATCAGGCAGGCTAAGCTATCTTCCCTGTTGGCTGACTAAAGTAAAATTTTCATTTGGAATCACTTTTACATTCACTCTTCATTACACATGCCTCATGTGTACATTGGCTAAGTTGGGAGTTCTTTGAGAATTTATTTCATTCATCTGTATAAGTGTCAATCTTGTTCCATGCTCTACTCTGTATCTCCAAGAGTTTGTCCCCGAAGACAACATTTCCCAGGCTTCCATGTCCTCTGGCTTCCTACCAATGGGAGGTATTGATGAGTGATTGGAGGATGGGAGAAAGAGAGAAACCCTTCTGTGCCTGGGGAGTCTCTGGCAGGGGCCATCCCTCCTTAGGGGCTCCAGCTTCTGCAGTACTGGCCTACCTTCCAGTTTCGGGGTGGAATTGGCTTCCTGCTATTACAAATTCCTAGTCTGCCTTGCGATCTCCTCTTTAAAGTCTCAGCTTCCATCAAAGGTGAACCTGTTTCTCCCTGTTTTAAATATGTGTCGTATTTCTTGTTTTCCTGGTTGGACCTTAACTGAGTCAGTTTATTTTTCAGTGTCATTGGGAATGGAGTAGGTGCTCAAATTAGCTATCGGATGAATAGATGGGTGGATGAAGACTCGTCTGCGAACCAAGAGAGTGGAGCCCTTTTCTATTTTTAACAAAACTCAGTGACTATCTATGGTAATAGAATAAAAAATTAAAAGATAAAATCCATGGAACTTCACTATACAAACAGTGAACCCTAAGTTAAACCATGGGCTATAGTTAATAGTACAATCATAAAAATGTGCTTTTACCAGTTGTAACAAATGTACCACAGGATTGCAAGGTGTTGACAATGTGTGGTATATGGGAATCCTGTATTTTATGCATGATTGTTCTGTGAACCCCCAAGGTCTCTAAAAACCAGCAACATTCAATGACTCTAAAACATAAAGAACTGATCCACTTTCTAGTCATTGAGATTCTTGAAGAAGTGAGGCAAGATGATAAATTTGAAGTTTGGGTGTCATGAGACATATCACGCCTGGCTTCAAAGAACTCACAAATCAGTAGGAAAGTCAGATGTAAAAACAGAGTAATTGAATTGTGATGAGGGAAGAGCTCAAGGAGAGGTGGGCAATGGGTATAATTAGGGTACGAGGAAGTCACCTGATGTAAGGCAGAGGTATTGTCAGATAAGAGACTTTATGGTTGGTGGAAGAGACATGGATAGGAATTCCCATCAGAGGGAACAGAATGTGCAAAGGCATGGAAGGATAAAAGGGCTGGAAAGATTGGAGATCTGTGAGATAGTCATTGTGGCTGGGGCTTAGGAGACACAAGGAATGTTGAAGGAAGCCTTGGAGAGGGGCTATGGCATCAGACAGCTCAAGTTTGAAGCCCATCTTCAACACTTAGGGACCAACTGAGCAAACTTCTTACTTTCTCAGAGACTCAGTTTCCTCATTTATAAAATGAGGATACCTATCTAAGATGGTTTAGGTGATGATGTACCTGAAACACTTAGCAAATCAGTGGCAGTTAGTTATTGTTCCTTCTACTGTCCTTATATTCCTTTGGTATCTAATATGAACCTCCTCTGATACAAAGAACAGAGTACCCCACAAGACTGACATGTATAAAGATGGGTCCTCCATTATGATCTTTGCTATCCCTGCTAAATGCTTTTCCTTCTACTGCCAAGGACAGCTGCCACGAGAAACTGGGCTAGGTAAAAATTAGATTCAATTATCAAAGAGAAACACCAGAGGGGAGCACCATTCTCCCACTCTTCTCCCACAAGGGGTTGCTTGGTTGTTCTAGGGAGGACATGGGAGCCCACTCACCTGTGGATGGAGACCAGTTGGGCGGACTTCCTGCCAATGGAGAACTCGGAACAGTGGAGGTCTGCCTCAGCCCAGGTCTTATTGAGAGGGAAGAACCTATAGCAGTGTCCTTTGAACTCCTTCCAGAATAGGGGGCACAGGGAAGTCTGAGGCAGTGCTGGCATGGCTGGGGGCAGAGAGAAAATAACTGGGAGGGAGGCTGGCAGTGCCGAGATTGCTTCCACAGCTTATATATGTTCAAGAATGAAAGTCCAATACATCCCATAATGATTAATACAATTCTACACTTGAGGTGCAAAAAGTACACGCATACCTGAAATTACCAAGGTAATAAGATTGGCCTGTTAGAGAACATCTGGAAACCATTAATACTTTGGTGTATTTTTCCCCATGCCATGCACGTATGCAGTGAATTTTTTAATGCCAGTGTAATCATACGGTACTATCTACACCTGTCAGTATTCTGATTTCTAAAAATTAATGTTAGAGTGGAAGCATTCCCCTCATGCTATTATAAATGTTTCTGTAAACATTGTTTTAAATAGCTCTCTAATACTCTATTGAGTGGACATATTAGACTTCATTTAATCATTTCCCTATTTGGGGATAATTGGAGTGTTTCCTTTTATTTTAACTACTACAAATAATGCTGAGATGAACAGCTTTGTGCAGAAAGCTTTTCCGGCATTTCCAGTGATTTTCTGAGGCTTTGATACAATTTGCTAAATTGCCTCCGGAAAGCAGCTAATACTCCCACGGTAATGTCTGAGGGTCCATATCGCAATGTACTCTTGCCAGGGCTGAGTGTTATCACTTCACTGGAGATCTTTGCAAATGTTACAAGCAAAAACTGGTGTCTTGTTTCACTGGGCAGCTCTGGGCAACCTGGCGAGGGCATGCTTTTTTTTTTTTCATGCGTTTAATAACTAGCTATGGCCAATGCTATTTCTATCTTTTGCCCATTAGAACTCCTGGGGTTCAAGATTTGCCCTTAATTCTGAAAAGGAACAAATGAAAAGTCCTCCCAAATCTCAGTTCCTCCGAAGGCCTTTTAGGAGATGCCTTTTTTGTAAGCCATGACCAGGTGTGCCAGGTGTGCCAGGTGTGCAGAGAACCTTGCTTACACCGGGTTGCTGGGTTCATCAGTGAGGGCAGGCAGTGGGCTGCAGTGAGATGGGCTAGGCTGGGGTCAGGAAGCCTGTGGCGCTCTGCTCCTGACCCACCATCTGACTCTGGCCCATCCTTCCCTTCTCAACGGTCAAACTAGCTGACTTCTGGGGTCCCTTTTGCGGTCCATCACCCAGAGATGTGAAGTCTTTGCCTTCTAAGCCACTATCATGGCTGGCTGAGCTCATGGAATGTTACAGTGGTGGCCAACAGGCATTGAGCACTTACGAAGAGGCAAGTACATATAGGGAAACAGAAGCTTAGTATAAGGAACTTGACTAATAATTCTGCTAATAAGTGGCAGAGCGGGTATTAGAGCCCAGGTTTCCTGGTTCCAAAGTCTTTGATCTTACAGTCCGTGTAATGCTTCATCATGGGAAATCAATAGGGGAGTATAATTACAGCACCTACCTCATAGGGCGCTGGGTCAACTAAATCAACCCAGTGCTTGGCATATGTTGATGGCTCTTTTAACACAGCATTATTGTGATAATAATGGGTCTCATAAATGGGGTGATGGTGTTCAGGGGTCCAGGGAATTCCCTGAAATTGAATGCAAAGTCACCAAAGCCTGTGGGTGCATATGTGTGTGCATTTTTCTCTTTTTTTTTTTCTTTTTGCATGGGCAGACACTGGGAATCGAACCCGGGTCTCCGCCATGGCAGGTGAGAACTCTGCCTGCTGAGTCGCCGTGGCCCACCCATCCCATGCATTTTTTTTTTTTTTTTATGAAGGAAAGGGACAGCGTCTGCAATCAAGAAAGTATGCTAAGCAGGCATGTTCCAGGCCATGCTTCCCATCGCAGGTCAGAGCCATTTGGCTTTGCAATTTGATGGGAATCAGCCTCTCCCTGACCCTGGCAGCTGTGTTGAGCACTCCTGGGTAATCCCGACCTCCTGGACAATCCGTACCACCTGTCTTGCGGTGCATGCCAGTATCTGAGCTGGGGCCAGCTGAGCTGGACTCTGCTCATGTAAACCTCTCCGTGTGGCAGAACGAAAGCTGTGCTTGGGGAGTATCCAGTATCCTAGTTCCGTCCCTGCCACTTCCTGGGCCTCAGTCTTCTCCTCTGTCACTCGAGAGCACTGGTCTAGGAGGACATTGCTTCAATACTTTTCAGTGGTAGAGAAAGTTAAAGGGACCCCTTGTAAAATGGACCCCTTGTAATAACAGGTGTTGCTGGCCTCTTTGTGGGGACTTTTGGGTACTGACTCTACACAGGAAGACTCAGCTGAATCACCCCCTCCTTTTGGAGTGGTTTCCCCTTTAGCAGAGATGAGAAAAAGCAATTCATCCCCATCTGCTTTCTACCCATCGCTTGTCACCAAAGGACTCTCATTTGTGAGAATCTGACCCAGTTTGCCCAGCAGGAGCTGGAATATGCCAGGAGTGTAGTATTTGCTGGTGTTAAACCACATTTCCCATTCCCACCCCATCCTAACATTACTTGGCATCACATATACCCGTATCAGAGATGAAAGCAGGGTGACCAACTCATCCCAGTTGCCTAAGACTGTCTCAGTTTGCAAACCAAAACTTCCACATCCTAGGAACTCCCTCCAGTGCCAGGCAGATTGGACCAGTTGGTCACCCTTGGGCAGGGTTGCCAATGAGAGGGGGGTGCTTCTGCCCCCCAGAGATGTTCAGCAGTGCCTAGAGACTTTCTTGGGGGAAGACGATGCTACTGGCATGTAGTAGGTGGATGCCAAGATGCTGCTAAATATTCCACAGTGCAGGATGATCCCACAACAAAGGATTATCCGGTCCCAAATGTCAACAGGACTAAGGCTGAGAAAACCCTGCCCTCGATGGAAGGGAGAACTTCAAAGATGTGAGACCAGCACGCAGTGTGGCAACGCAAAATATCCCAGCCAATCACCACATTTCTCAGCCGATTCATATCTCTTTTAACAAAAATATAAGGCTCAGGTCCCACAACTGATTAGAAGTAGAGTTTGGGTTATTTCACTAATTTTTTTTTTTTGGTATAGGCAGGTACCGGGAATCGAACCCGGGTCTCTGGCATGGCAGGCGAGAACTCAGACTGCTGAGCCACTGTGGCCCGCCCTTATTTCACTAATTTTTAAAAAATGTTTGTATTGAGATCTCTTCACATATCATAGAGTCCATCCAAAGTATATAAACAATTGTTCATAGTATCATCACATAGTTGTGTCTTCATCACCACAATCATTTTTGGAACATTTGCATCACTCCAGAAAAAGAAATGAAAAGACAAAAGACAAAACCCATTTATCCCATACCTCTTACCCCTCCCTCTCATTGACTGCTAGTATTGCAAGTTCCCCAATTTTTACCCCTTATTCCCCCCGACTGTTATTATTTTTCGTCCTTAGTTTTAACTAATCTATCCTTACCCTGGATAAAAGGTGCATCAGACACAAGGTTTGCACAATCGCATGGTCACACTGTAAAAGCTCTATGTTATACAATCACCTTCAAGAATCAAGGCTACCGAAATATAGTTCAACAGTTTCAGATACTGCCCTTGGTTACTCCAGTACACCATAAGCCAAAAAGGGGTATCTATTTATATAATGCATAAGAATAACCTCTCGACCCTGTTTGAAATAGCTCAGCCTCTAAAACTTTATTCTGTTTCATTTTTTTTCCCCCTTTTAGTTAAGAAGGCTTTCTCAATCCCATGATGCCAGGTCCTAGCTCACCCCCAGGAGTC
This sequence comes from Myrmecophaga tridactyla, assembly GCA_004026745.1. Classification (NCBI taxonomy): domain Eukaryota; kingdom Metazoa; phylum Chordata; class Mammalia; order Pilosa; family Myrmecophagidae; genus Myrmecophaga; species Myrmecophaga tridactyla. The sequence continues at coordinate 16,527 of PVIY010043915.1, forward strand.
ATGTCCCACGTTGCCAGGGGGATTTACACTCCGGGAGTCATGTCTCATGTAGCGGGGAGGGTAGTGAGTTCACCCTGTGGAGTTGGCTTAGAGAGAGAGGCCACATCTGAGCAACAAAAGAGGTTCTCTGGGGGTGACTCTTAGGCATAAATATAAGTAGGTTTAGTTTCTCCTTTGCAGGAATAAGCATCATAGGGGCAAGCCCCAAGATTGAGGGCTCAGCCTCTTAAATTGGTTGTTTCCAATGCTTGTGATAATATCAGGAATTCCCCAGGTGGAGAATTTTAATAGTTCCTTCTTTCTCCCAAGTCCCTCCAGGGGATTTTGCAAATACTTTTTTATTCTTGCCCAAATTACTCTGAGGCATCACACTGACCTGTACAAATCAACGAGATCTCATGCCCCTTCCTGCCTCCCTCCCTCCCTCCCTCGACCTCGCCCCACCCAGGGGCAGGCAGACAGCTTTGTGAAGTGAGCCCGGACCCAGAGGAGGGGGAGGGGCGCCTCCAGAACCTGGGTGGGGTGGGGTGGGGTGGGGTTGGCTTGGCTTGGGTTCTTGGGTTCGGGGAGTGTGTGGGAAGGGGGGTTGGACCACGCCTACCCCAAAGACAGGTCTTCTCCAGGACTCGGGCTGGGGAAGGGGAAGTGCTGGGGGGTGGAGGGTTGGGGGGCAGGGGCTTCCCGGTAAAAAAGTTTGCTGCTGCTGTCTTAAAGGAGCTCTCCCTCCCCAGGGCTGGGTGGGGATGAACTCTGGGTCTCTTCGGCTTGAAATCGCTGAGCCACTGGCACTTTTATTATTATTATTATTATTATTATTATTATTATTATTATCAATTATTATTATTATTATTAAGATTCCATGTAAATATGGTGTTTGAATAAACTGACCCCTGCAGAGCTACTCAGGTCCCTTCCTCCCCACCCTCTTCTGTTCCCTTTGATCTTCTCCCCTGAGCAAATGGTGGTTCTGGATGCCTTGGGTGAAACATACCAGAAGTGGGGGCTGTGACAGGTCCCTGCTTAATCACTGCTCTTTTCACCTTTAATTGGGAGCACTGGAGGCAAAAAGGAGGAGCTGGCTTGCCCTGGGAAGGTAGTTAACACGGACCTAGCTGGAATTCCCTCCATGCCTTCCTTTACTTCTGGGAATTTAGAAATTAGGCACAGAAGGGTCACAACCTGAACCCCGACCAGGCTTTTCTAAATCGCACCTCTCACGGGAAGGAACTGCTATCGTTCTATAGCTTGGCAATCACATAATGACATTAACGTAGCAGCCAGAACCAGCCCTTCCTGGGTGTTCACTGGGTGCTACGTGTTCTGTACTTGGTAATCCATTTCATCTTAGCCATCCTACGAGGTAGGGACTGCGATCATGCCCACTTTACAGCTGAAGAAATCAAAGCACAGAGAGGTTGGGCCCTTGGCCCAAGATCACACAGCAGCGACGTGGCAGAACTGGGATTTGAAGCCAGATTGTCTGGCCCCAGACCTAAATGAGAGATTCTGCTGCACATAAGCTCATTTTGCCTCAATCTCCATGGGCCAGTCTTTCACTCCTTCCTTTATTTATGCAACAAGTACTATTTTGCACCTATTAGGTGTGAGCAGTTTTGGCTCTGTGCTGGAGATCCTGGGGCAAATGACACAGATGCAGAACTGACCTCACAGATCTTACAGTCTCTGGAGATTGATATTAAGAAAAATAAGCGCAGAAATAAAGGTGTAATTAATAGGTAATTTATGGAGTGTGCGATGCAGGCAAAAACTTGAGAGAGAAGCCCCCAAATTAACTTGGAAACTGATTATTTGTTCTCTCTGTTCCTCTGGTTGCTGCCCATTCCCTGGCTTCAACAGGAGCTCACAGGTGATTGCAACCGGGCAATCTCCAGGCATGTGTCCCCTTCCTGGGTGGGGAAAGTACAAGGTGTTTCTATGGGAGCATCTGCATACGCCATATAGTCCAGAGTTGGAGATCTAGGAAGGCTTCTTGGAGGAGGTGATGTCTCAACTGAGACCTGAAGGGTAATTAGAGTCAGAGAAAGTCTCCAGACAGAGGGCATGGCATTTGCAAAAACCTGGAGGGGTGAAAGAAAACGGAGGATTTGGAGGACTGAAAATGGCTCAGCCTGGGCTGAGAATTCCAGAGGGAGAGGAAGCAAGAGATGAGGCTGAATGGGGCAGAGGGGGTTAGGGGTGTTGGTGGGCTGGGAAGGAATGTGCAGAGGGGCTTGTTGCTCTGGAAACCAGGAGGCCAAACCATATGGCCTTTTCCCTCAATTAGCAGTACCCAAAGCCCCCACAGTCCTCCAGCTGGGGTGGGAGTCAAAGCCTGTGGGAGCTCTGAGCTCGTTATGGAAAAAAGAACACACCACTGGAGTTCAGGGCTCTTTTCCCCCACCCCCCTCTCGTTTTAAAAGAATAAATTGCCACCTTCCCACTCAATCTGGCTGTCAGCTCGCCTGGCCCCAATCCAGGCGCCCACGAACGCACCCCCACCTGCCTGGTCCTGGCCAGATCAGCCCTGGGACCCAGCCAGGAGTGGAGGCGGCGGGAAGCCCCCTGGCCACATGTGCCCCACCCCACCCCCGCCTGGGTCCCTGGAGGCTCCCATGGCGGTAGGAAGGTGGCCAGGGGGGCACCCTCAATTCCTGCTGCCCCGCAGGTTCACAGACCCCACTGCTGGGTCCTCTTCTCCCCGGAGAGCCCCGGCTCTGGGAGCAGAAATGCCGGCCTGGCCTCTCCTGCTTTCCCTTCTCTGTGCCGTCCCTGTGGCCATAAGCGGCAGAGGGAGGACAGCTGGACAGGGAGCGCGGCACTGCGCGACCTCGGGCCAGGTCCTCGTTTCGCTAGCGACACTGCCATTCACTGGGTGCTCGCTGCGGGACTCCTTGGATCCAACCAAGGGTGAGGTGTCACTATCACCCCCGTTTTACAGATGAGGAAACTGAGTCTCAGAGTGGCTAAGTCACTTGCCCCTATGGGGACCCAGTCTGATGGACTCGAACACTCCAGAAAACATTTTTTTCTGGCCTTGTTTTTCTCATTTGTTAAAGAACAATTACATTATTATTTATTATATATAATTATATATTACAATTTATAATGTAATTATTATCATTAATTAATCTATTATTTTATTGTTTATTATTTATAACGAATTTAACAATCCGTTAAATTAACAATTAGTTAATTAAGCAAATAATCCAGAGGTTCCTGATGGCTTATTTTGCTTCAGGTCTGTGCCCTCAAGCTTTTTAGTCTGGATGGAGAAAAATACATGTGTTTTGAGATAGTCTAGGAGAATCTACAGAGATCACAGGAGGCATGGGAATGGACCAGGGTGTCCCAGGGGCGTTCTAGGGTCTGAGCTCCCTGCCCTGCATTAGGAGGTGACGACACACGCTGCCCCGGCTTAGAAGCTTGGACTCTGGGATCAGATGGCCCCAGTTCTTGTGCCTCAGTTTCCTCATCTGTAAAATGGATATCATGATAGTGCCTAATTCATAGGGAAGCCC